>QRFJ01007921.1:0-29004 GCA_006176705.1 Cocos nucifera | reverse complement strand
CTAAATCTATTCTATCTTCTCAAAATTTTTAGTGGACACTAGCATATATGGTGGCACCATCAGAGTCTGAGTGCGAACCTCTTCGGTGTGCTCCGTGTGATTGTTCTTCTATTTGATGCCGATCAAAATTCGGTTAAGGTGAACTCATCAACCGTAGGTCTCTTATCGATATGATGTACCATTCGATTCAAGTCCGATGTGTGAAATCTAATAGAAATCTTCTATTATATTCACTCTCACCTGGCCATGGACTTTTAGATTGTTCTTGATGTCTATAGGGCTGCTCCGTCTACTACGATGTAGATAGATTTCTCCTTTGTGCTATCTGTCTATCAATGAACGATGCTGTAGTCAAAAACCTCAGAATTTTTGAATGGCTAGGAGATCGAGTATGGTGATGTAGTCAACTTATACGCCTCAAGGTGAACTGCCGATGCATTCAGTGCAAGACAGACACCTACTGCAGCACTCGAGTCAGTTCATTATGAGAATGAGACTCCTATGACTACTCGAGGATGATTCATGCCTTGCCTCATTCTCTATCAGTAGTACCTGTACTTCTTGCTCGAGTCTCCACACCATGATCAAGGACTCATCTACTGAAAGAGAACATTGATACTAACTTTTCGATCATCACCTCCTCATGATGTCCTTGACTGGGCAAGAAGCATTTTATGAGTTTATAATGATTATTCATGTTTAAATTTTTAACTCGTTGAAAAATGAATTTACATTACATTCACTCAAGGATGTGATCACAGACACTAAATACAATATGTGATATAAATAACCATTTATTGAATTAGTCAAATTATTAATTTTCTGTCCTAAGAGTGTATTACAAGTGTTCAGGCCAATTTGGCCTGTCTAGGGCACATTTATTCAACAATCTCGCCACTTATCCTTGAAGCCAATTGGCTACAGTCTAAGTCCCACTTTTCAGGTGGGTTTATCTTCTGTTGATCCACGGCTTTGATAGACTGGATCTGCAATATTTGGGAGTTGACTCTCTACCTCACAGATAACCCTTTCGGGTAATCGCGGATGAGTGGTATCGCCGCTCGTGTGCTTGAATATTTGATGGACTCGCTCTCTAGCAAGGGCTATGGCCCATTGTTGTGCTAGTAAGAAGGAATGGAGCAGTCTTGTGGCATTACTCCAATTTTTGTAACAAATCTTCTTTACTAGAAGTTCGCTTCGCAAGCCTCTGTTGCATGCGATATATTCTGCTTCCATGTAGAATCTGCTTTATTGATTTGGCTTGAAACTCTTCCAGCGACAGCACCACTATACACCCAAACAGACTTCCGCAGAGTGATTTTTCGTACATCTACATCGACATAAAAATTCGAGTCTGTGGTACCCTAGATGATTCTCCATTATCAAAGACAATCAATATCTTAGTTCTGCTGAAGTACTTAAGGTACATTTACAGAAGATCCATGTTCTTATCTGGATTTGATGATATCGCTTGTGAGCACTTCAAAGCGATGGGCTTATACAGGTCGGTGTACACGCATGCATACATGCAGTCGCCTATTGACGAGCTTAAGGGGAATCTGTGCTCATTGATTTCTATTCTCAGGTGTGCTAGGCACAGTCTTCTTAGAAAGATGAATAGCCATTTGAAAGGTACTTAAATTCTTCTTAGAGTTTTCCATACTAAAACTCTTTCAGTACTTCATTCTATTAGCATCTTCTGTGAATCCTAGCATCATTCGGTCTTCCCATAGACCTTAATTCTAAATAGAAAGGATGCTTCACCCAGTCCTTTAATGGAGAATTCTTTGGCAACATAACTTTGACTATTATTCATCATGGAATAATTCATTCTAATAAAGAGGATGTCTCCACGTACGAATCTAGAAACGAAAAGCGCTCCCACTAACTCGTTTTTGAACAACATGGTTCCTTTCATTTTGATTTGAAACAAGCATTTTATACATCATGAATGAGGTGTTCCAGCTCTGAGGATGGCTCGCTTAAGTCCAATTATTGGACCTTTGAGTTTGCAAACCTTTATCAGGTACATGGATGTGGAACACCTGAGCTATTCCTGTGGTGATAGATATTTCTCAAGATATCATTCAAGAACGCCGTATTTTACGGTCTGATTTGCAATTTGTATAGATCGAAATAGCTGCCAATGGCAAGAATGTGTGGATTTGGAATTTTAGCATAGCCACTGGAAAAAAAGGTATCCAGATGAGTTGATGCTCTCGCGTGACTATAACCTTTTGCCAATCTAGCTTGAATTCTCCATTTTCATCTGCACCAATCTTCTTTCTTAGATCCATGTAACATAGGGTACCTATACCTTCTGATGGGATTACCAAAGGTCCCAGATTGTTGGTGCCATCGAGTCAATTTTGACTGTGCCTCATAGCTTATTTTTAGAGTGTGATATTTTGATATCGTCACATATAGGTTTTGGAATCATCACCATGAGGCACCATACCTACGAGGAATATTTTCTCTATTACTCTAAATAATACCAAGTGATTCTTTCAGGACCGGAAACTCTTTTCCGATCTATGAGGTGGAGCGAGGTAGTTGTTCCTCTATTGGCTCAACCCTAACTGTTCCAATTGCCTTAGGCTCATTGTACTTATGAGACTTTCTCATCAGCTCCCAATCTTGAGCTTTCAAGACCGCTATTTTGAATAAACTATTTCTATTAAGCAGATGGCATCTCGACTTACAATCACTATTTTGGCTTCTGGAATGTAGAAAGAGTATCCTATGACTCTTTAGCATATCATATTCAAACGAGCTCTAAAGGACCTCAAACTCTAACTTGTCCGCTTTTGTCTTTTGACATAGCCGGACAAACCCAAATTCTTAGATGACTCAGACTGGTTTCTTAGCGTACCATTATCTCATACGTATGGTAGAAACGGTCTTCTTAGAGAATCTTATTCGAGTTAGGATAAACTTGAAGTTAACATAAATGTTCCCCAAAGAAAATTTAGGGAGGTCGTGAAGCTCATCATGGATCGGGACCATATTCCAAATAGAGTCTGATTTCTCCTTTTCAGATTTCGTTGACGTTGAGGTGTTCTGGGGAGTCCATTGAAGGACTATGCCATCATCCTTGAGATAGTCTAAAATTCTCGGCTAAGATATTCACCTCCTCGATCTACTCGAAGAACCTTAATGGGTTTTCTAATTTATTTTTTCTTATGTCATGTCTTAATTCGGGGGGTTTGACTTTTCAAAAGCTTCCAGACTAGTGTCTTCATAGAGAATATACATACCATACCTATAATAAATCTATCGCGTTAAAGGTAATGAAGTAGACACAATTGCTCCAATCGGCACAATCAAATGGGCCAGCATAATCAGTATCTGTAACTAGGATAAGAGAGACTGATGCCCCGTCCCCATGTTCATAAAGGGAGTTGATCATTTTGCCTTCAGAGACAAAGATTTACGGATGATTATAACTACGAAATCAATGGAGGGTCAAGGTAGCCCATTTTTCTCTAATTTGTGATGGGCTCTATCTTCTGCTATCATGACTAATCTTAGGTCCATAGATATTCTGTCGTTATGACATCCTAGGTACATTTAGCATTCACGTATTTTGACTCGATAGTTAGAATAGGTAATCAATATTAGCCTGATAAAGGCCATTAATAAGAAATAAATTTGCAATTTTATTTTTTCATAAAGAATTTACAAGGGTCCTTAAAGAAGGTAATCACGATAGCCTTCTTACGCTAAGCATGAAACAGAATCAAATTCCCGCTAGCTGCAGCACATAATTAACAGTCTTTCAAAACTAAGTCTTAAACCAGATGGTAATCAAAGAGTATGTTTCCCAACCGCCACATAGCACTTTGCTTCATTACCGCATGCGTGGAGGATCATGTCCTCCGTCCCTCAGCGCTCCTGCATCTCCATCAGACCTGCATGGATATTGCAGAGAATGAGCCGCACTAGAATCAGAGTCGAACACCAACTGCGAGTGCAGAAGATAATCGTAAGGTGTAGGACTCAATATACGAGGCATACCTCAGAAGGATCTTCCTTCTTGTTCTTTCTAGGTGGCCAGGTAAGTAGGAAGTTTCGCTTTCGTGGCCTCGCCGTTTGTTGCAATGGAAACACATTTTCATTGGCAGCGGCCTTTTCATCTTTGGCTCTGCCTTCTTCTTCTTGCTCCTTCCATCTTACTACTTTCATTAGACTTCTTTTCATCTCTCTCTTGATCGATCATTCTAGCTGTTCGAATCAGAAGAGTTCTGATCCATCAAAGGAGTTCGATGATGTGATGATAGAGATCATGACATATCCTATTACCATACAAAATTAACCTAACTGGATCACACAAATAAGGGTTTGAATCTGGTGATCATCAATTGAACTGATCTAGTTCAATTGATCTGAATGAGATTCAATTAGGTTTAAGGAAATCGTGCTAGCACTCGATTGAACCTAAAGTTCTTTTTTTACTATTATAAATAGTTGTCCTGACTAAGCCAAAAGAGTTTGTGCTCGATCAAAGGCCTTCATTTGGTCTGACTGAAGCTTGTCCAAGTCAGAAGATTGTCTTATTCTATAAGACATTACCTGCCATTTTTGATCACCTGCCATTTCTCATCCTTTGACTTTGGTCAAAAGTTGACCTTTGACTGGTCAAACATTGACCATTGACACTTTGACTTTTGTCCACGTGTCATGCACCAATTGAAGAGCTGGTGGGGGCCTGTCCTCCTATCAGAACCTGATAAGGAGGGTGCACGCCACCCTTGGCGTGTGCCCAAGTTGGAGGCACCTAGGAGTCCCTGTTGGATAGGGACTCCATCTCCTTTTTGGATTCCGATTAGAGTTCTCCTAGGAACCAACGTTGACTGATCTTAGGCACTCTTTTAGGAGGAATCCAAGGGACTCTATTTCCACCAATCAAATTTAGATCTAATTTCATAAAGAGTTGTGATTGGTTGGGAAGAAGAGGAGTTGGATCACAGACAGTCTATAAATAAGACCCTACGCCCAACTCAAATTAAGATTGGGAAATTGAAATCCCATGCCCCAAGGCTGCCTCTCCCCTCTTCCTCCATGCCAAACCCATCTTCTCCCTCTCCTCTCCACATCCAAAAGTATTTTGGACCTTGGTTGATGCAATCCAGATGAGAGAAAGGCGACTGAAAGCTAGAAGGCTGCGCTGCTGCAAAGGATGACTGCTGATCTTCAAAAGGAGTTTTGAAGATCCTCCAGATCAGATCCAGATCTAATTTTTGGAGACATGATAGAGAATAAGAGGATCTCCAGATCCAATCCGAGTAGATACCGATAGAGGTCAGGCACTTGCGTGGCTAGATCCAGAACCTTCCGCTGCTCACAGGATCATCATCGGGTAATAAGATTACCCACTTCAAGGTAAATTAAATTTGATTTAATTTATCTAATTTTATTTTAATTATTAAAATAATAAGAATTAGATTTGAAATATCCTAGATCTGATCTAGATTAAAGAAAAAAAATTTTAAAATATATCTCTTGATCTGATCAGATCTGAACGAATCTGGTCCGAGAAATTAGGATTTTCCTTCAACATCTTTGGAAGGTCGCTGGTGCATTACATAACTCAAAGGGCATGCACCTATAGGCAAAAATTTCGAATGGATAGGTGAATATAGTCTTTTCTTGATCTTCAAGGGCTATGAAAATCTAGTTATAGTCGGAGTATCCATCAAGAAAATAGTAGAACTCATGTCTAGCTAATTTTTCAAATATTTGGTCGATGAATGACAAAGAAAAATGATCCTTTCTTGTTGTCGTATTCAATTTGCTATAATCTATACAGACCCTCCATCCCATTTGGATTCTAGTCGGGATAAATTCATTTTTCTCATTCTGAACCACTATTATCCCGAACTTTTTGGGTACCACTTGCATAGGGCTTACCCAAGAACTATCAGAGATAGGATAAATTATTTCATTATCAAGTAATTTTAAAATCTCTTTCTTGGCTACATCTTTCATAGTTGGATTGAGTCTTCTCTGAGCATCTCTAGTTGGTTTGGCCCCTTCTTCTAGGTGTATCCTATGTTGAACTATGAAGGGGCTTATTTCTTTAATATCTACCATGGTCCAGCCTATTACTTCTCAATTTTTCTTCAAGACTTCTAACAATTCTTCCTCTTATTTAGAATTTAGATCTAATGCAATAATTATAGGCAAGATTTTCATTGGACCTAAATAGGCATACTTGAGATGCTTGGAGAGGGGTTTCAATTCTAATTTGAGTGCCTCCTCTATTGATAGCTTAGATGATGGTTTAGCTATTTCCATAAGAGGTTTAGTAGGAGAGTCCCATTTCTAGCTAATCCTATGGTCAATAGGTGTTTCATCAATATCTTCAAGTTTATGGTTTAGCCAAATACTTGACTCGAGATCGACTTCTTCATCGCTAACATCAATGGATTCATAAATTTCATCTTAGATTACATTTACATTAGCATGTTGAGTGGATTCCTGTTCCAGATTAAATATTTTGAACTTAATGGTCATGTTCCCAAAAGATAGCTTCATAAGTCCATTCCAATAATTGATTTCAGCATTAACAGTTGCTAAGAATAGTCTTCCTAAAATAACTAGAATATGGTCCTTCAGATTTGAAACTGGTTCGGTCTCTAAAATGATGAAGTCTATAGGAAAGATAAAATTATCAATCTTGATTAAAACATCTTCTACCATTTTCTTACTGATCCTAAAAGATCGATCTGCTAATTGCAACGTGATCCCTATTGGCTGAAGTTTTTCTAATCCTAATTGCTCATAAACTGAATAGGACAAAATATTTATACTAGCCCCTAAGTCTAGCAAGACTTTCTCAATGTGGGCTTCTCCAATAACACATGAAATTATCAAAGATCCTGGATTCTTATATTTTATTGGCATGTGACTTGATAAGTATGAGCTTACACTTGCAGCCAAGAATGCTCGCTTGGGTATATTAGTGGTCCTCTTCTTAGTGAAAAGGTTTTTTAAGAATTTCGCATAGATCGGTACTTATTGAATCATGTCTAGTAGAGGGATATTCACCTAGACTTGTTTAAACACCTTTAACATTTTATCCAAATATTTTAATTTTTTATTAGACCTTAATCAATTTGGAAAAGGAGCTCTAGAAGTTATGGATGCTGGACTGGGTATACTATCAGTTTCAGGAGCTTGAGTTTGTAAGGTAGGTTATTTGTAAAGTTGCTCGATAGATGAGTCTTCTCTATTGTCAGATATACCTACTTTCTTATCTACTTGTTTCTTTGATCTTAATGAGTGAATAGCATTCACTTGGTTGACTTGATCTTCCTGTTGGGATTGTAGACCATTTTGGTTTCTTGAGTTGGGCTCGGGTTGGCTAGGCAGCCTTCCTCATTCTCACTCATTCATAGTAGAGGCTAGCTAACTTACATTTCTAAACAGGCTATGGCCTAGGTGTTAGCATTTAGGAGCTGGCCCATGGTTTGCATGAAATTACTCAATGTAGCATTGGTGTCAGCATTGGATTTGGCTAAGACTTCCAGGCTTTTCTCTAAACAACTAAGTTTTTTTTCATGATTATTGAAGCCTGGTGAGTTGTTTAATACAGGGTTGGGCCTTGGGTTTTGCTAGTTGAAACTAGAACCACCTACATTTAGGTTCTACGACCATAAAAAGTTTGGATGATTCCTCCATCCTGGGTTATATGTGAGTGCATAAGGATTGTTCATTAGTTTCTGGTATGCAGCATTCACTTGTGCACGTGTGGTTCTAGTTGGGTTTATTAGGAGAGGATATTCTTCAAGGACATGGTCTGATGCACTATACCTGTTACACATGGGTGCAGACATATGATTTACACTGGCCGATCTCTGCAGTTCTAAGGCCTCCAACCTATGTATTAGGGTTGCGATTTTAGCCTCCGCAGCTAGGGATGTTGGCATTTGATGCATTCTACCTCTTGAAGGTGTTGGTCTTTTTGGTTCTCTAGTTGTTTTTCATTGCAGACTTTTCTCAACTAGATCTTCTAGAAATTGCCAAGCCTCATTGGGTTCTTTATACATAAATTGACCTTAGCACATGGACTCTAGCATGGTTCTAAAATTTGAGTCTAGCCCCTTATAAACTATTTGGCATAGCCTCCAAGTCTCTATTCCATGGTGTGGGCATTGGGTCAAGAAGTTTTTAAAATGATCGAAATACTTTCAGAATGATTCACCAGTTAGTTGGTAAAATTGGTTAATCTCATTTCTAATTCTAGTTGTCTTATGATGGAAAAGTACTTTTTCAGGAACACTCTTACAAAATCCTCCCAGGTCATGATAGATTGATTTGGCAGGCTGTATAACTACTTTTTGGCATTATTCTTAAGAGCAAAATTGATTAATCTCAGTTTGATCTCGTCCTCAGAAAGTTGCTGTAATCTCATAGTTGCACAAACCTCTTCAAATTTTCTAATGAATATGTATGCATCCTCTATTCTAGTGAACTTTGGAAGCATATTAATTATTTAAGGTTTAATTTCAAAGTTATTTATAGTAGATTGGGGCAACCTAATGCAAGAAGGCTGGATGGATCCAACTGGATAAGATAAATCTTTAAGAATTTGAGGCTGATTGATTTTTTCTATTTTAGTGATTTTAGGGCTTGACACAGGAATCGAATCAATTCTAATTAGTCGATCTAAAATTCTTTTTCATGAGAAAAGTGGATAATTTACTTTATTTTCTATTTTTATTTATTTTTAATTTATTTTTAATTTTTATTTTATTGATTTTTTAAAAAAGAGAGAAGAGAAAGATAAGAAAAGAGCTCTATAGATGGATCCTAAGGAGTCCTAAATCTAGAGATGAAAGAAAAAAGTAAGATGAATTAGTTAAGATTTTTTTTTTTAAATATTTATCAAGCAAATATCTATCCTAGATTATCTTAATGCTAGACAGTTCCTAACTGCCAAGGCCATCTTGAAGCTCTCTAAGTTAGAAACCAACCAACTAGCCAAGTAAGGATAAGATCGGTGGGAGTCCTCCCATTGCTTTCCTTAGACACTAATTAGATTAGCCAAGTAAATAAATGGAACTAATTAAAGAACTACCTTTCTTCGGACTCTTGTCTCTGAACCCCTTTCCTAGACATCAGTCAACTAGCCAATTCTGACTCGGTCCAACTCTTTTGGGTGCCTTGTTCTAATGAGCTCGAATGTCCCTAGGGTTAATGTCTAATTGATTTTATTTAAGCTTAGGATGAATGTAAATGAGGAAACTTATTTGTGGGCTAAGGAAGGATGATGAAATCTTCATATTATCTTGTTTAGATTTGTGCTCTTAAAATAGTTTAGATATGCTTTTGCACAACTAATAAGAGCAAATAAGTTTTAATTAAAAACTAATAATAAACTAAAATCAAATTAGTATGCTAAAGAAAAAAAAAAGGTTAGATGATGTACCTGATTTCCAGCACTCACCATTTTTCTGCAAAGCAAGATAAGAAAGTTAGGTCAAAATAAAATTAAACTAAAAGCATGAAGAATAAGAATTTAGAACATAATTTAAAACACGCTAATTTTTCGGCAACGGCGCCAAAAACTTATTGTATCTTAAAATTAATCGCAAGCGCGCAGTGTACAAAGTAGTACGTCCAGCGAGTACAGATCGATTCCATGAGGAATTATATTTAAATTACATTCAAACTCTTGCTCAGGCGAGCTTTCATAAAGAGTTTGGAGGATTGTTTGTTACTTACTACTAAATAATAAATTAATTATAGAGAATAATAATCTAAAGATCTAGATTTTTGAATCTACTAGACCAATGACTTAGAAAGTCTTTTTAAGATTTCTCTTATGATGTTCCTTGATTAAGGTGTAATACATGGATAAGCATTCACCCTAATT
Organism: Cocos nucifera; assembly: GCA_006176705.1. Taxonomy (NCBI): domain Eukaryota; kingdom Viridiplantae; phylum Streptophyta; class Magnoliopsida; order Arecales; family Arecaceae; genus Cocos; species Cocos nucifera. Next base: position 19,124 of record QRFJ01007921.1, on the reverse strand, counting down.
AAGAAACTCTCTTTTTAACTACTCTTGTGTTATCCAAGTATGGACTATGAAGGAACTCTGATCCAAAAATAATCTATCAAAATTTTTCATAAGAAAGAAGAGAGAAGAAATTAACAAAATTATAGGCCTTCTTCCTATTATCCTTCTTGCACCGAATCAAGCATGAACTATAAAGAGATTGAAATTCAATGATAGTCCATCAAATTTCTTGGTAAAAAGCTTGAAGGAAGAAGAACTCTAAAAAATTAAAAGCCAAGGAAAAATCCTAAGAAAAAGCTTCTAACCATGATTTAACTTCATCGCAAATTCTAGAGGATTGCTTAGCTAGATATGATTTAAATCAAAGCTTTTGAAATTAATTAAAATTAAATTCTATACTACTTGCTGGAATTTAAATTATAGAAATTAAAGAATTATAGAAATAAACTATCCTTGTGTTGAAATTAAAAATTACAAGAATTAAATTGCAAAAATTTAAACTATCCTATTTGCTGAAAATAAAAATTAAATTGATGAGAAAAAAATTAATTTTTATTGCTAATAAAAGTTTCTAATATAAAAAGAAGATTTTTAACTTTCAAATCATTAACAGGACTTGGAGTTGAAATAAGAAAATAAAAACATAAAAATCTCTCCTGACCGACCTTTTCCTGGCTAACTCTTCTTCTCATATGTTGGAAGGATGAAAGAAAGTGAAAATAAGATAGATAAAAATTTTATAGATAGATATTTTTGCCCATCACATATATTCCTATAAGAGTTATGGTGTGGAGAGATCGATATCTCAAGGTAGTGGCACTGGGCTTTATTTATAAATGTCAAGAGGGAGAAGGATTTTGTATATTTTAGATGTGGGACTAATGAAAAGAGTGCATCTCGAAAGAATGGATAGATGAGATGAAGTAATAAAAAGGCTTAGACGGATAAGATGAAAGGGATGGAAGATAAAGTAAGTGGAAGAGTTGCCATTAAGTCCAAGTTTCTTCTTTCTAAATAAATTTCTAAATATATATTTTTTTCTTATTTTCATGTTTGCCATCTTCGCATCGTGCCCGCATTCTGCATTTGCCTGTACTCATGCGCTCGATTGCCATTTCAAAGCCCAGCTCGCGATAGCTTCTTTCCAGATTGATTCCATGCTACGCGCGTCCACACGCTACACCAGCAAACACCCAGCCATTCTAAGAAAATTTCATCCGTGATCCCACCTTCTTCAATAAATGCACCAGCCACGTTGAATGCACCAGCTACCAATCCCCTTTTTTTTTTAATATTCTTTTTTTTCTTTTCTTTTTTATTCATTAAATTCCTACTTTGCATCCATGTATCTCTGCATATCGTGCACGAAACAAGCCTGAATTTAGATTCAAACTTTATCTGCATGTGTTGGAGGGCCATTTCTAATTGGTTCATGATTAAGACTTTAAAATTAATTATTTCTATAAAAATTATAAAAAATATCAAATATAAATAAAAAATAAAATAGCATAAATTTTAATACTTTTTATGTTATTTTTAATATATTCATCACCAGATACTTCTACACTCCATAGAAAGGCCCAGGCCACCTGAAACAAGCCATCTTTGATCCGAGAGAGGTAATGGTACAGGATGGGAGCCAGGCTTTGGTTGAAGGCTATTTTGAGACAAAGGGTGCTAAAAAGAAGAGCCTATCTTCTATACCATCTTCAAGCCTATACCAATCGATGATCAAGATCAGATTCAAAAAAAAAAAAAGAAGAAAAAGCTCAGCATGCTCTAAGGAGTTTGAAGGAAGAAAAAAAGGTCATCAACCATCTTCCTGATGAGGCTGTGCCAAATCAACTTCAACCCTTTGTTATAGCTTTTATTTTTTTTACTTTCTCTTTTTAATTCCTTGTATTTAAATTCTAAATCTTAATTTTAGTTAATGCAAATTTTATTTTTATATTTTTTAAATTTTTATTCTTTATTTTTATTATAAATTTATTTTATTGCAAGTAGAAGCTAAGATCTAGATGGTAGATCTTAGTACCAAGTTATTTTTATTCATAATTTTAATTTTTATTTTCTGACTTCAATTCCATTCATTTTTTTTTTAATAAAAGTCAAAGTTATCAAATCAAAACATTACTTTCTCCATGGATTCAACTCGACTCATTATTTTTTATGTATTTTTAAATTATTTAAGAAATCAAAATTAAACTGATAAATATGGCATCTTAATGACACTAGCGATCTATCAATCATTAGATAAGTCTAAGAAGATTTGATGCCAATTTTTCGAGATGGAGAAATACCTTCAAAAGTTGAAGCACGTCTCTTCAACTTTGAAGTCCTAAAATCCTTAATTGAAGAATACTAGAGTAGACCAGCTCTCAAAGCTTGCTACCTCAGAATGCTCTTTCATGTAGAAAACAACCTACTTAGAAGTACTCCACAACCCGAACATCAAAGAAGATCCAACCCTTATTCTACAAACCAACTTCAAACCAAGTTTAATCGACCCTCTTGCTGACTACCTTCAAAATGGAAATCTTCCCTAGGATAGAAGGGAAGCTCAGAAGATCAAGAAATATGACACATATTACATTCTCCTAGAGAGGAAGCTCCACAAGAGATCATTCACTCTACCTCTCCTCCAATGTCTCTGACCTTCCAAAGCAGAATATGCACTTTGAGAAGTCCATGAAGGGATCTACATGAATCACTTGGGGGACAAGGCCTTAGCTTATAAAGTCTTGCAACAAAGCTACTACCGGGGAAGCATCCAAAAAAAGAATAGCAGACTTTGTAAAAAAGTACAACCACTACCAATAATATGTGAATATCTAGCATCCACTGAAGGCTCCGCTCGCACCAATAAATGCTCTTTTGTCTTTATCCCAATAGGAAATGGACATCCTTGGACTATCCATAAGCAATTGGGTAGAGTAAATTCTTAATAGTGGCTATCAACTACTTCACCAAGTGGATCAAGATTAAGCTATTATCCTGGATAACTAAGAGGAATGCCTAAGACTTCATCTAAAAGTTTATCATATGCCATTTTGGACTTCCTCGAGTCATCATCACTATCAATAGGAGGTAGCTTAATAATAGCTACTTTAGGGAGTTCTATACATACCTGCATATTAATCACCGACTCACTTCGATTAGGCATCCTAAGCCAACAGTGAGACTAAGGTGACTAATAGAACCATCCAATAAGACCTGAAGATGTGGCTAGATCAAGTGCAAGGATTCTAGGTGGATAAGCTCCATAGTGTCCTCTAGGCTTATTGGACCACCCATTGGACTCCCACATGGGAACTCCCTTCGACCTTGCCTTGGCACTGAAACAGTAATCCCTCTAGAGATTGGTCTACCCTCTTACTAGGTGGACTTCTTCGACAAGCAAAGAAATCCAAAAGAACTTTGAACCAACCTAGATCTTCTTGAAGAAATAAGGAAATAAGCATGTATTCAGATGGCTATATATTAATGACAAGTAGCTCAGTACAAAAATTCATGAGTGAAAGCCAAGTTCTTCTGACCTAAAAACCCAGTGCTACAGAAGACTGAGATGCTTAACCAACAGAACATGAAAAGTTTATATCAAACTAGAAAGCACTGTACAAGTATGGTTACAAATGGGTCAGCTTGACTCGTGACCAACTTGATCCGACTCATATAGACCTGATCTGACCCGGTTTAAAAGACCCATGGGGCTAGGTTGGGTTTTAAAGTTGAATTCATTTACTAAATTTTGAGCCAAACCAACCCAACCTATTTGATTTTTAGGTCAATTTTAAACTTTTACTCTATCGCCTAACGCAACCTAACCCAAACTTGGTATACCATTAGGATCTGAACCCATTTGAGCCTCTACGTTATGATTTAAGACTTGTATGAGTGATATTTTTAAGATAAAGATTGGTTTGAAATTATTTTTATATCCTAATTTGTTGAGAGAAATATTGTTTATTATCTATTTTGTGTGGTTCATGATAATTTTCTATGTGATAATTATAATGTAGTTAGCTATATTTGACCTGAACTCGACCCAAACCTGATTCAAACTCAAATTTTTCAAGTTGTGATCGAGTTATACATAGATCTTTAACTAGACCCAAATGACCTATTAGGTCAAAAATTTTAGCTACGAATCCGATCCGACCAGACCTGATCCAATCTTCTATTGGGTTGGTCGGAGTCTAAGATTAGGACCTTATTAAGCAACTAGATCAGGTTGGGGTTACTCATGGTCCAATCCGACCCGACCCATGTACACCCTTATGTACAAGGTATCTAAGGTCGTGCACCCTAGAATCTATCACCTAGAGCATCTAGATGAGACTCTAATAACTCGGACATGGAATTTAGTCAACCTTTGACCATATTATTAGTAAGATGTATCAATATATTTTGTAAACCTGATTTACCAATGAAACTCTTTTCTTTTTGCAACAAATTATCTCAAGTGTTTTAGGTTGGGTACCTAGCTCTTAAGCGAGCAAAAGCTCAAATGCATCCTGAAATGACCACCGACAAAGGCACTCTTTAGCATCAAGTTAGACAAGCCCTTTAATGGCTCTGAGGAGGCAACACTTCCATTTATCGGATGAGCTATTCTACAGCCCTAACCAAAGAACCTTCATGATCTATAAAGCCTGCATGACTAGAAAGTTTTCAAGAGATCTTCTTGGGAGCCTACATCCCTATCCATCTGATGAGCTATCATATAGCCCCAACCTACAAAGTTTGCATGGCTAAGTTCTTGAGGGAGCCTTCTGGTCACCCATCCCTACATCTGTTGGATGAGCTATCTTGTAACCCCAACATGCAAAGCCTATACGGCTAGGAAGTTCTTAGGGGAGAGCATCTCGGAGACCCATACGTCCATCGATCGGAAGAGCATTCTTATAACTCAAACTTACAGGCCCTTGAGCTGATGACCTGGTGATCTAACCGACCTTCCTATGTTGGGATAGCTCAAGTGGTAATAATGACCCTTGAGTCAAAGACTTAATGAGCTAACTAATCTTATTAGGTTAGGATATATGGTCCAAGTGGAGATACCTGGTGAGCTAACCAACCTCTCTAGGTCACAGCCCAGGTGGAAATGCCAATCAACGAGATGGCTATGTAGTGCTCGGACTTTGACAACTTAGTGAAGTCATTAGGTACTCTTTGCAAGCAAATGCTCTAAGTTCCCACTCTATTGAGCGACACTGAAACTTGGGGGTAAAGTCCCAACGACCTTCTAGCATCGAGCAAACAAGACAGACTGCAGAGCAAAACCCCTATACGATCCTGACAACAAGTTCGTGCTCGACCCTTGGGAGGGCAGATCAAGGTGACCACCAACCATGTCGACTTGCAGACTCACATACAACACATACATCAGAGTAGAAAAAAACATAGTGTAGATACAAAAGAAGCTTTTATTGTATTTAAAGCTTTGATTACAATGGTGTTAGATCGAATGGTACTCACGAAAGGATATATCCTAAAACTATGGATGGTTTAGATGAAGCAGTCGCTAACCAAAAAAGCCTACTAGAAGTTCCGGACAAAGAAACTCCGACAAGGAGACCGAGGACGGATGCCTGCAATGATGACTAAAGGAGCCTCGGATCGAAGGAGGACCTAGGGGATGGAACATATTGATTCACCGTCGACTACTTTTAGAATAGCTATTCGTAGGAACTTCGAAATGGAGTTAAACGCATGTCGTAAGCTTTACATATACCTCCGAAGGCTCAAATTGATACAACCATTTGGATTGATAGTTCGATACCCGGCACGTGTCAACCAGGCATTCAATTTCACACCATCATTAGGATTGCAACGAGCAAGGTGTCCGATCATTATTCCGAAAATCCTACCATTCATCATACTGATTCGAGAAGCACAAATGCCAGCACATCCTTGATAAATGTAGTATCCAGAAAATCTCTACAACAAAAATAAAAGGATAATTATGGTGGCTCGATTTCATGGCTCGACCATACAGCTCGGCCGACTTCTCAACTTACTTTGGCCGGTCATCCTCACAAACATCTACTTTCTTTACCCAAACCAATAAGTTGCCTTGGCTTCAGAAGTGAAGAATAAGTGATATACCTCAGAATTGACCATAGCCGATGCAGCAAACTAATCAATTAGAGCTCACCCTGAAATCTCCGTCCGACTAGTCAAAAATCACCATGTGGCTGACCCAAAGGGGCGTAGAGATTTCAAAATCTCCACTCAATTGACAAGAAGCTCGGCCATGTTTATGAACGGTTTCCATAATCGCTGTGAGATAAACGGACCGTGATATGCAGGCAAGACGCCAACACGAAACCTTTAAGACGTGCAATCAACTATCAAAGATGGCCAATCCATACATCTCTGGGTGATGGGTGCTGGCCCTTGCCTATATAAATTATTCATAGGAGATCCTCATGCACCTATGCTATTAGTCTACCAAACTATTTTCTAAGAGTTTATCTAACTTGGGCATCATCGGACATCCTCCGCTTAAGACTTCTTTGTCTTTGTGCTATTTCAGATTGGATCTGGCATCAATGGGAACGTCCGAGCATAGCCTCCTCCCTCGGGAGCAACCTAGATTGTAGCGATCACCACCCGAGCCCGGTGAGGCCATGCATTTTTCTGGAAGGTACATTGCCCATCGGCTCCGGTCTGTTCAGCCATCCATCCGAGCGGTCCACTCAGCATCTTGATCGGGCCAATTCACAGTGGTGACGAAAGTGAATTTCTTGAGCTGTGTCTTATTAAATGCACAATTAATAAGCCAGATGTCCCACACAGTTATGCTCACAAGAGTGATTCTCATGTATCGTGAAAAATACACCATGCAAGCTGCAATGCCCACCTTCCAACTTTCCAGATTACGCGCTGACGAGACGTTGGCGAATGCATCGGACCGAAGGTAATACCTTATGCGTCATCCATTTTTCTAACACGTCAAGAATCTCTTTTTCCTGCTGTTTCGTAGGCAAATTCTTATTGAACTCCAATTGGAATATAAATCTAGAGGTACCTTTCCCATGAATGTTATCGATCCACCATGGCATCCAGAACTACAATCAGAACCAGAACCAGAATCAGAATGATATAGAAGCAAACTTAATGCATGCTCTTATCCAGATCAACCGTCCCATCACGGTGCGTTAATTGCGGACCAAGAAGTGAAATATCCCTCTAGAAGAAGAACCAGCATCAGAAAAAGAGCAATACCCAACTTCAGCTAGATTCTATGCGGAGCCAACGGCTGAAAAGTGAATTAGAGTCGCACCACGAAGCGCAAATTTCTTATTTGCGCCCTAATAAACTGCAGGATTCCGCCAGCAGTTTACGTACATTCCTTCTCTTGGATTCAGGGTCTTTGTTCGGCAGTGTAATTAAAAGAAAACCAATGGAAAGTAAAAGAAGATTAAGAGAGGCACTCACAAAAGGGGTGCAAAAGAATGCTTCCACGGTATCAAAAGCTGCTTTCGGTGGTTCTCACACGAGATATTTTGGCCACCCACTTTCTCCTCTGCTGCTTTGAATCGAGCCAGTCGACCAAGTATGCCAGCATACCCACCGACCAAAGCCATGGTGATATGTGACAGAAAAAGAAAAGTATTTTTAAGTCGACTTGCTACGGTTTATCAACCATATTCTATGTCCACGTATATGAACCACTAGATCATCTAGGATGTGACTTTTTCCCCTCTTTATTTTGAGTCTTCCAAGCATTAATACCAAAGACTTGTCCCAACATCAATACCAAGCCATGCGGCAATCTTGTTTATATTGGATAAGGTTAATTCCAGACAGCTTAACTCCCACTGGTGGTATCAGCTTTCCTCGTACGCATATAAATGGGGAGTTCGGAAGGTGGCAGGCAACTCACCATCAAGTTCTGCAATTCAGGTTCAGAAATCAAAGAGGCCAATTCCTTTGGAATCATGACCCACTGTGAAACTAACTTCCACACCGTTTAGGAGCCTTAATGTGGCTGGCAAATGATTCCACAAAATTTTAAGAATAATAACAGCAGTAGTTATGAGAATATAATTACAGACCTAGATGATATGATCATGCACAATTAACCACAGGAATTACCGGACCGACATGCAACACATGCGGGGTAATCTCCTATGTTTAAGAGCTCGTTGATGGAGTTTTACAAATTACGATAAGATGGTGCCAGATTGTCGAGCTATGGTAAAATTTCTTGGTCTTATATTTAAGAGAGAGTAAATTTTGTCTTAAATAGGAGATATTGGACCAACACTATATATATTTCATGATCTCGATAAAAAATTATTGGTTTTGGACAAATTATTGCAAAAACTAAAACCTTGCCTGGTAATCTCTAAAACTATATATAAATGCACTAATGGACTCCCTCCTAACTTATATTCTTATAATTCTCTCTAACGTTCTTACGAAAGAGATTAATTTCTCATTCAAGCTTGGAAACTGGGTTTCCCACGATTGTATAGGTTATGTTTATTTTATGAATTATTATTTATTGGGTTCATATGCTTAAGCATGTACATTGCAACTGGTTTAAATTAAGTACAGGTGCTGTTAGGTGGGGTTTCGGGTGATATTAGGTCAGATTAGGTCCGAGTTTCAATAGAAATGGATCCCACCAAAACTTTTGGGGTTGTGGGTGTAAATATTGATCCATACCCCATCCCTTATCAAGTCGGTTCTAGGTTCGCATAATAAAATTATATCAAAACACAGGGTTAGGTTCGAGCATGTTAAGAACTATATCATATTTGATATGCATCAGGTTCGGATTAGTATGGATTGTGTCCAGGTTTTCTCTAGTACCAAAAGTTTTATCTTAAAAATTTTAAACTAACACCGTCCATGCGTTAGAAGATTATAACCACTTCTTCAGATCCTTTCTCACCTGACTACTCTCTGATGGAACCTCCTCAATAAGCCATACCAACACCACCGAGTCTATGCTGAGAATATTTGCACCATTTAAATTTATGATTAGACCATCCCACGAATCAGGTATGGAGTAAGCTATACCTCTCTTTGACTAAGGTCCTTAGATACTCCCTCGTTTATGCCATAGCATGCTCATCATCCAAAGGATCCAAATCTCCAATTAAATCTAATCAAATATATTATAAATCTAATCATAAATATCACGATCAACTCATAGCCTATTTTAAAATAGCCTATACCGTAGTGTCCCTTGATCCAAATGGGCCATGGAATGGGTCAACTCTGATACCATCTGGACCCTATCCAAAGAACCTAGTTAAAAAATATTATTTGGGTTTCATGCCCTGCCTAAGTACCTAAGATCATGCCAATGAATAACCTATCCGAAAAAAAATTATAATTGCACCGGTCTTCATATACTTCCTCCATTTAATTAAAACCTAAAATTCTCATCAATGTAAAGGTCCAAATCCATTCAATTCAATCACAAACACCATAATTAGGGATGTAAATGAGTCGAGCCGCTCGCAAGCTATTTGAGCTCGACTTGGGTCTACACTCACCTTGAGTTGGCTATAATTAAGCTCGAGTAGCTTGAATAGTTTTTCAAGTCGAGTTTAAATAGCAAGATACTCGGTTCAAAAGCTTATATACCTATTTGAGTTTATTTATATATTTAATAATATTATTTTTATTTTTTTATATATATTATGAGCAGGCTAAGATTCGAATTCAAGCTTAAGTATGGCTCAAATGATATTATAATCAAGTCGAGTCAATCTCGAGTACTATCTTTTTTTCATCGAGTTAAGTTTGAGTTTGGAATAGTAAGACTCAATCAATCTTAGATCGGATTTCAAGCTCAAGTATTTTAAACCAAGTCAAGCTCGAGTCTTTAACTACTCGACTTGGTTTGGTTCATGCTGCAATATCTTCTGGTTTATATATGTTATGTACCAAATCCACAATAATATTATTTATAACAAATCAGGTTCTCATCTAAAAAAATTAACTGAAAGATGTTATTTAGTTTTTTGATTATATATAAAACTAAATATATACCTACACAACTCCTCATAATTATATTAAGAAATAGAACCAAATTCCTACTTTAATCAATCCATATCATGACAGTGGGAGCCACTTTCCTTACAAACCCCATTGTCCATGGGTACATAGGATGTGAGACAATTTCCCAGATGACAGATGAGATTAGGTAAACGCACATCAAATAGAAATTGTTTGGAACTCTCCACGCTCTTTCCCTGACGAGCTATTCAATTGACCTCGCTTTTAAAATTTCAAATCTATGCAAGTCAAAATCTCGCAATAATCTTCAATAAATTCATTTGAACTTCAAATGATGAGCTTCTGGCCCTGCACTGCAAACCATGCTAAACAATAACGTGGAACCTAGCAACCAACCATCAAAAAGCCACCAACCAATGAATATTGATTGATAATGGCGAAGGCTTCTCTTTGTTCCCACACTAACACCAAGATAAGCTATATACATCTACCACATAGCCAAATAAAAATTTTTAAAATATATATATATATATATATATATATATATATATATATATATATATATATATATATGGATATATGGATACTTCTTCAGCTTTCCGTGATTTGCAATATGGCTCACCCATCCATTAATCTGAGCCTCAACACCCTTAATAATACAAGGGTGAAATGACTGATGTACTCTTGAATTTTCGTTTCCATCAAAACACAACTCTTCTTCTAATCTAGCAGATGGGTGTATTAATGGAATTATTCGTCTAAACTTAACTCATGAGATAATCATATATTTATGAATCCTTATAGGGATGGATAACTGGACCATATCACAATCCAAACCTAAATTTTGGGGCCTAACTAAACATAAATTGTTTGGATGTAAATGCAAATCACAAAAAAATTGAACGGATGTCACCATAATTTGGCGGTCCTTTACTTTTGAAGGATATTGTTATCCCCTGTACACATGAGTAGGGATGGCGATGGATAGAGTTTGGGTAGGATATTATATTATCCATTCTTAAACCCAAACTTATTTATATCCAAAACCTACTCGATACACGATTGAATAAGAAAAGAGATATCCATCCTCATATCCAATGAATTCCGGAATACCTACGGATTATCCATTTGCCCATACCCAATTTATAAAAATCAAACATAGAAATAAAATTATAATTTAATATAGAACATAACCATTAAATCTATTATTTTATCTATAAAAATTCAGTATCGTGCTGAAAAATAGTAAACTTAAGTACCAAACTTCAAAATAATTTCACAAAGTGATAACTGCAACTCCACAAGTCATTCACGGTAAATAGTAGGCCCCGATTGACTCGAACATATGGATATGAATAATACTCGATCCCATATCCAAATATATATATATATATATATGATCTCTCTCTTTCTCTCTCTCTCTATATATATATATATATATTCGGGTATGGGTTCAAGTATTATCCATACCTATAGGTTCGGACTTAGATTTGGATAGAAAACAATACTACCCATATCCGTACTATAATTTTTGGATTTTCTCTAAATCCAGTCAAATCCTATTTTTTGGGTTTGATCGAATTTGGATAGGGTACATACGCATCGGGTTGATTTTGCCATCCCTACACGAGAGAGAGAGAGAGAGAGAGAGAGAGAGAGAGAGAGAGTAATAAATTTGTGGGAGATTTGATTAAGTGGGGAACCTGGCTGAGTTCTTCCGATACTTCCCACCTAAGGGGAGGAAGTTTGAACTTTCTCTACCCTTCGAATCAACTTGATACAGTTTAGCAAGTGTGCTATTTATGAACCACTAGAGGACCTTTTCCTCATATTAAAATGAAACTCTAGAGTATCTAAGCATGGCATACTTTTTTTTCTTTTGTTTTCCTTTTGAGTCTACATCAATACTCAGCCATAAAATAGTTTTCGTATATGGTAGATAATTTAATTTCAAGAGAGCTTAATTCGCACCATTAGTATGAGTAGTAAAATTAGATTCACCAAAGGAAGAGTAGCTTTTCCAATACCTCATTGGGGAATTTGGAAGGCAGAAAATAGCAGGATTTTGCAATCTAAGGATTAGAAATTAGAGAGATCGGTTCTTTTGAAATAATCATACACTATGAAACTAACTTCTACACATTTTGCAGGCTTAATTTGTCTAATAAGTAACTCATATTAAGGCTAATATCATCAGTTTTATACATATGCATAGGTTCTCAGATGTCCAGTCATATATAATGATGTGGCCATACATGATTAGTCATCTAAGCAGCACCAGCTTAGGAGAATGTTCATAAAGTTTTACGATCAATGATATTTTAAAATAATTTATTATATTGATCTCAAAGGATTAGTACTAGACTTAATGTGAACTATTTTAACTATTATAAATAGGACTTGATAGGATCACGAAGCGAGATTTACCATATCAAGAAGCTGAGTCATAAGTCAAATTTTTGAAGATCATAACTTAGTCATACAATACTCAATTGAAATGATTTCTTTTTTTTCTGAATCACATAGCCTTTTAAAATCTTTGATGTAGCACCAACTTCCTCAAAGGCCAATGTGAGCTGAAATTCCATCATTTGGATCTCAAAATTAGCCAGTCAAGCTAAAATTTTTTTTCCAAGAAAGACTTTGATTAGATGTATCTTCTAATTTGAGAAAAATTAAGTACAACGATTTTAAAAAAAAAAAATGATGTAGAAGTTAAGATCAAACTATTGTAGAATTTTTTTTTTTTAATGTTTATTTCTATTAGTCATATTTAGTTTTGAAAAGATTATCATATTTGAATTAGAGTAGGAATCTGACTCAAATTATGTAAGAAAGGTCCTTCCCACTATTAGAAATAGAGGCTATATACCTCAATTTTTTTATCACTTAATTAATTAATGAAGAAAAGGATATCTAATTTTAATTTTTTTTATGTTCTTTAATTTTTTTTTGAAAGATTCTAGTTGAATAGGTTGAGAGAATTCTTCTTTTTGCCCATCAGATCTATAAGATCCATAGTCTGTGGTCCAGATGAAAAATAAAATTGATATAGAAGTTAAGATCTATCTTCTATAGGATTTTAAATTTTTTTTATATTTAATTTTTCTAGTCATTTTTATTTCTAGAAAACTAGTTCCATTCGAATCAAGAGAGGTGTTGGTGCAGAAATCCGTCGCCGCCGGAGGTCGCCGCAATCGAGGCCGCTGGGCGCCGCCGGGGACCTGCAAAATGAAGTCCCGTCCGGAACCGGTGGGGTGGTGGCTCCGGCAGGACCCTCCGACGGTCAAGTTAGTTTCCGTCCAACAGTAATGGAGTGCTCGGAATGAGTTCCGGAGCTTAGAGAGTCGAGAGTTCCGAGAGCTTAGCCTTAGTATGTCGGGAGGGGTCCTTTTATAGCGGAGCTTAGTTGATGGTGACGGCTGTGCCGTCTGGCAGAGAGTCGTCGGGCAGCATGGAGTTTGGTACGGAGAGGAAGGCATCGTCCGTAGATCGTGGAGCCGTATGGCGAGCCGTGGACCGCATGGAGTCCGGTACGGAGAGGAAGGCGTCGTCCGTAGATCGTGGGAGCCATACCGACGAGCCGTGGGCCGCATGGAGTCCGGTACGGAGAGGAAGGCGTCGTCGGTAGGTTCGTGGGAGCCATACGACGAGTAGTCGGCCACATGGAGTCCCGGTACGGAAAGGAAGGCGCCGTCCGTCTTGCTGCAGGCGACGTTCATCCAACGGAGTTCGGACTTGTAACAGAGTTCGGCCGAAGGGTAGCTGGGGAGTTCGTCTGGCTGAAGGGTCGGCCATCTGTAGAGTTCGACCGCTGAGAGGCCCGAAGAAAGCTCGGCTGGCCAATTGAAGACCGGTTGCGAGTTGGTTCGCAGGGCCGCTGAGGAGTCGTCGCCTAGGGTCGGTCCAAGGGTTCGGCTGCATGGGCTCGCCTGGGAGTCGTCCGAAGGAGTTCGGCCGTGGAATTCCGAAGGAGTTCGGCCGTGGGGTCCGAATGGGTTCGGGCTCGTAGGAGAGTTCGGCTTGAAGGAAACCCGGGAGGAGCTCGGATGGCCGAACGGGCGTCTGGGAGGAGTCCGTTCCTGAAGAAGTCCAGTCGCTTGGAGTCCAAGGAGCTCGGCCGTCAGGAAGTTTCGGCTGGCGGTGGGAGTTCGTCTCTTAGGCAGTTCGGCCGGACCTTGGTGCAGGGAGTTCGGCCCTAGGCAGTTTCGGGCCCGGACTTGGTGCAGGGAGTTCGGCTCTAAGTCGGTTCGGCCGGGACCTTGTGCGGGGGGTTCGGCCTTAGCAGTTCGGCCGAGACTTGGTGCAGGGGAGTTCGGCCTCTAAAGCATTCGGCCGGTTAGGGCTCTGCCTGGCGCTGGCCTGAAGCTCTTAGCACTATGGTTACATTGAGCTGAGCGTTGGGCCGGGCTTCGGCAGGAGCGGGATTTATCCCACAGTAGCCCCCACTCCGGTTCAAAAATTGAAGGAAGGGTACAAAACAGGCGACTGCCGAAGTCTCTTCCAGGCTCCGCATCTGAAGCTCGGGGAGGTCTCATCTCGCAGCCAAGATTGACGCTGAAGTTGAGGCTGGGCTTGGGGGAGACCTCTTCAGTCGATGTTTGGAGTGGAATGAACTCGTTTCCGGCTAAATCGATGAAGCTGACTTGAAGCGAAGTAAGATTCGCCTCCTTCGGTCGATCGATTTGAGCTCTCTGGGGGCGACATTATCTTCGTCAGTTTGAAGGTCGACTCGAGGGAGACTCCTATCTTGCAGCGAGGTTGAAGTGCGCGCTCGGGAATCTTATCTCCTACGGCCGAGCTTCCCGGGGAGATCTTACCTCCTGCAGCCGAAGTGAAGTGCGCACCGGGGGAGATTATCTCTCGCAGCGAAGTGAAGTCGCGCTCGGGGGAGATCTTACTCTCACTGCAGCCGAAGTGAAGTGCGCGCTCGGGGAGATCTTATCTCCTGCAGCCGAGCTTCTCTCGGGGAGATCTATCTCCCGCAGTCGAGGTGCGCGCTCGCGTTAGGACGAGGTTCTCCTCCTGTTCCTAACCGAGGTTGTTCTCAGATCGCTCGGGAGAGATCTTATCTCTAGCCGAGGTTATCAATGGTTGTCGGGACACGATGATCTTATCTCTAGCGAGGTTATCAACGGTTGCTCGGGAGAGATCTTATCTTAGCCGAGGTGATGTGCGCGCTCGGGGGAAATCTTATCTCCTGCGGCTGAGCTTTCTCTCGGGGAGATCTTATCTCCTGCAGCCGAGGTGAAGTGCGCGCTCGGGGGAGGATCTTATCTCCTGCAGCCGAAGTGAAGTGCGCGCTCGGGGGAGATCTTATCTCCTGCAGCCGAGCTTCTCTCGGGGGAGATCTTATCTCCTGCAGCCGAGGTGCGCGCTGCGTTAGGACGAGGTTCTCCTCCTGTTCCTAACCGAGGTTGTTCACGATCGCTCGGGAGAGATCTTATCTCTAGCGAGGTTATCAACGGTTGCTGGGAGAGATCTTATCTCTAGCCGAGGTTGATGTGCGCGCTCGGAGGAAATCTTTTCTCCTGCGGCCGAGCTTCTCTCGGGGGAGATCTTACTCTTCCTGCAGTCGAGGTGAAAGTCGCGCTCGGGGAGATCTTATCTCCTGCAGCCGAAGTGGAAGGTGCGCGCTCGGGGAAGATCTTTATCTTCTACAGCGAAGTGAAGTGCGCGACTCGGGGGAGCTTTATCTCCTGCAGCAGAGCTTCTCTCGGGGGAATCTTATCTCTGCAGCCGAGTGCGCGCTCGCGTTAGGACGAGGTTCTCCTCTGTTCCTAACCGAGGTTGTTCAGATCGCTCGGGAGAGATCTTATCTCTAGCCGAGGTTATCAACGGTTGCTCGGGAGAGATCTTATCCTTAGCCGAGGTTGATGTGCGCGCTCGGGGATATCTTATCTCCTGCGGCCGGGGCTTCTCTCGGGGAGATCTTGCTTCTCCTGCAGTCGAGGTGCGCGCTCGTCGTTAGGACGAGGTTCCTCCTTGTTCCTAACCGAGGTTGTTCACGGTCGCTCGGGAGAGATCTATCTCTAGCCGAGGTTGTGTGCTCGTGTTAGGACGAGGTCTCCTCCTGTTCCTAACCGAGATTGTTTCGGTCGCTCGGGAGAGATCTTATCTCTAGCCGAGGTTGTCAACGGTCGCTCGGGAGAGATCTTATCTCTAGCCGAGGTTGGTCAACTCTGTGTTAGGACAGAGGTTCTCCTCCTGTTGCTAACCGAGGTTGTTCACGGTCGCTCGGGAGAGATCTTATCTCTAGCCGAGGTTGGGCTCGTGTTAGGACGAGTGTTCTTCCTTATTCCTAACCGAGGCTGTTTCGGTCGCTCGGAGAGATCTTATCTCTAGCCGAGGTTGTCAACGGTCGCTCGGGAAGATCTTATCTCTAGCCGAGGTTGGCATCTCGTGTTACGGACGGGTTCTCTCCTGTTCCTAACGAGGTTGTTCCGATCGTCTCGGAGAGATCTTATCTCTAGCCGAGGTTGTCAACGGTCGCTCGGAGAGATCTTATCTCTAGCCGAGGTTGGCACTCGTTTAGGACGAGGTCTCCTTCTGTTCCTAACCGAGGTTGTCACGGTCGCTCGGAGAGGTTCTATCTCTAGCCGAGGTTGGTGCTCGTGTTAGGACGAGGTCACCTCCTGTTCATAACCGAGGTTGTTCACGGTCGCTCGGGAGAGATCTTATCTCTAGCCGAGCGTTGTCAACGGTTGCTCGGAGAGATCTTATCTCTAGCCGAGGGTTGATTGCGCTGCTCGGGGAGATCTTATCTCCTGCGGGCCGAGTTCTCTCGGGGGAGATCTTATTCTACGGCCGAGGGTGCGCGCTCGGGTGGAGATCTTATCTCCTGCGTGCCGAGTTGTGCTGCGCGTTAGACGAGGTTTTCCTCCTGTTCCTAACGCGGGCGATTATTGATCTGCTGCTCTCTGTCATCTCATAGTTTGTTTGATCAGAAATAATATTTGCAGAGGGGAGAATTTTACCGAGGGAAGTCGTGGACAGGCGGCTCTCATTTGAGAGGGGTCGACGTGGTGTGTTGTTCTCTCGGGAGCTCCCTCGAGGCAGCAAAAGTTCCCCGTCAGATGACCTCCTCTATCTCTCTTGCAGGCTCTTTCATATTTGACCATGCTTCTGTTGACTTTGTCGCTGGGAGAGACAACACCCATTATCTAGCTCTATCCTCCCGCGGGTGGCGGGGTTGCTGATGAGCCTGTGGGCACGGCAACTTCTTGTCTTTTCAGTTAGGCAGTGCTTATAGCCGATTCTTTTTCTTGATCGCACATGTTTGGAAGAGCCGTAGTCCTTCAGGTCTTGGCGGTTTGGCTCTTAACTTTGTCGAGAATTCGAGTTAGAGGAGCGGGTGTCGTAGTTGCGGAACCTCACGGGAGGGGGCTTCGTTCCGTCCTTGCCCGCCGAATTTTTTTTTGAGTTGAGTGAGGAAGTTCGGCTTTCCACGGCTTTCATTTTATCCTTTGATGCCGCACTTTAGGGTGGCCCGGCTTTCTCGCCACTCATTCGCTCAGTGTGACACTTTGTAGACGGTTCTTTGGGGACATTCTGGAGCGTGAGTCGGCACTTAATTGCGAACTTCGTTCCACTTTTCCCGCGGAAGCTTTCGCGGGAGCTTCATACTTCTTGTCGGAAGCTTCCTCCGCTGACGGGCTCATAGGTGGTTCGGCTTCTCGCGCCGAATACTTCATTCCGCTCAGCGGAGAACTTCTGCTCTCTCGGTTTCTCTCTTAAGGGGCGTTGGGCCTTCCCTAAGGCTTGATTTCCTTCGCGTTTCTTCGGTTAAAGGTCCGGGTGGCGACGCTCCGTCATGCTAACTCCTCAATTTGGTGCAAGCTCTTGTTGCCAGGAGATGGCGAATCGCTGATGGCAATCAAGATCTTTCCAGGGGCATGTGAATGACGCCGTAAGGTGGCGACTTCTTGTAGTCTGGCTACGCGGCGCCTTAAGCCGATCTTTTTTCTGCTTAGGCGCGTAACCGGAGGAATTATCCAGCCGACCGTTCTACGGAGCTCCTCATTTTCGTCTCGGATGGATGCATCCTCCGTGTCGTGGCCGTGGTCGTGATGGTAAGGCGTACTTATTTCGATCGCGCTTGTTCTGGGGAGATTGTAGTAACTCGCCCCTCCCCCGGTGTGGTGTAACCCCGTCCCCCCCCTCGGTCTGAGCTGATGTTTTACTTCGTGGATATGGGTTCGGAGGTTGGTGGGGGCGCATAGCGGCGGGAACTCTCCGGGAAGTGAGACCTCCTTCGCGCCTCCTTATCAGGGCGAGTTCGAGTAGTTCGGGCCCGCCTGTATTCCGTAGGGGGTCCGCGAGTGCAGCCGAGCTTCACCCAGCTTTCCCCGTCCGCACAGCCGGTCCTTTACTGAAGCTCCTCATCCTTTCAATTTGAAGGCTTTCCTTTCCCACGGGATATTCTCTCGAGCATCGAAGCCAGCCAGGTCGGCGAAGTCCTGGGATTATCCTTTTTTCCAGAGGACAGCAGCTATTTTCTTGAGGCCGCCTCTTACAGTGCGGCCAAATCGCGACAGACTGGTCCAGGTCCGGATTTCAATGACTGCGCTTGAATCGAGCTGACGTAAGTCGGGGATTCCCTTGCTTTGCTTGAGCCTCATCAGGGAATCTGAACCTCGGCTCGGTCGTCGAGCTGACTGATTGAAGTGGGCCGCGAACCGACTGCTCATGCTGGATCGAAAAGAGAGATCGTGTTGGGTTCAACGCCGAGTACAGTTCTCGCTGCTCCTTTAAAGTAAGCGGAAGGCTGCGCACAGCACAGATCTGAAGCACCGTGATGAGGAGCATCATGGCCGGAAGGCCCCAGTGTTCAACGGATCAGAAGTTCCATCGTAGCTTTACACTTGAGGGACGCTCGAAGGTCGGGTGGAACAGGTTCTTGCGATGATTTTCTGCAGAATGGGGTGTCTGCCACGAAGTTCACACCCGCGGGGGGGACGATGTTCTTCAATTCGCCGGTTCATTTCCGAGAGCTTTTGGCCCAGCAGGGTTCCTCCCGTCTCTGATCTCCAAGGCTTTTGGTGAGAAGGGCGCGAGGCTTTCCAACCTTGGTCCGATCCATGATCCGAACAGGGCTTCCTCTTCCGCTCTTCAATCCGGGTATCGCGAGGTCGGGCTGCCGGCGTCGCTCTGACTGGATA
>QRFJ01007920.1:0-32717 GCA_006176705.1 Cocos nucifera | reverse complement strand
GAACTTCTCCAAGAGTCGAACTCCATTCAGATTGCTCCTTTAGTTGGATTTCTACAGAAGCCAAACTCCTTTAGAACTTCTCCTTCAGTCAGATTCTTTCAGAAGCCAAACTTCTTATGGATTTCTCCTTTAGTCGGATTCCATCAGTAATTGAACTCCTTCCAAATTTCTCCTTCAATCAAGTCCTTAAGGAGCCGACCTTTTTTCAGACTTCTCCACCAATCGGATTACTTTAAGAGTCAAACTCCTTTCAAACATCTTCTTCAGTTGGATTTCTCTAGGAGCTGAACTTCTTTCAAATTTCTCCAGGAGCCAAACTCCTTCTAGACTTTTTCTTTAGTAGAATTCCTCCAAGAGTCGAACTCCTTCCGAATTTCTCTAGCACTCGAATTCCTCTAGGAGCCAAACTCTTTTCGGACATCTCCTTCAGTCAAGTTGCTTCAGTAGTCAACTTCTTTCAGACTTCTCCTTCAGATGGATGCCTACGAAAGCCGAACTTCTTTCGACATCTCCTTCGGTTGAACTTCTGCACCAGTCGGACTCCAATTGGACTTCTCCATTAGTCAAACTCCATCCAGATTTCTTTAGTGGATTGCTTCCAGATTTCAACTAGCATTCCTTTCGGATGATCTTCTCTAGCTGTATTCTCTTTAGGAATTCGAACTCCTCTAGAATTGATGTATGTCAATGCTCTTCACCAACCAATGCCTGCTTCCTCTGAACTTCGACTATTAAATCTCAACGAATGGCCTCATCATGATAATGGACATCTTTCTCCATAACAAACTCTATGTGACTCTGAGTGGCCCACTATCGGACGATTACGGTCATCACTATCAGTCTATTATAGGCTCTATCTATAAAAAGGGATCCTCCAGATATATTTTTCCAAAGCTCTCTTCTCCTTCCCAAAATTTTACTAAACTCTTTCTTAAGCACTCCATTTCTGTTGGCCAGGAGAGCTGACTTGATCGTCGGAGGGTCCTGCTGGAGCCACCACTACCGACTCTGGGTGGGACTTTATTTTGCAGGTCATCGATGGTGACCACTTCTTCCTCAACTCCAGCTCGATCCGACGTCAATCAGATTCTGCACCAATATAAGTGTCAGTCAATTCTGGCTTATAGGGCACACATATCTAACAAACTCCCACTTGACCTAAAGCCAATTGGCTATAAATCTATGTCCCATCTTCTCAAGGTGGGTTTTGATCTTCTGTTGGTCCAACGACTTTATGTGTGGGTCTGCCATATTATATGCGAGTTGACTCTCTTGATCTTGACATAACCTTTCTCGAGGTAATCACGGATGAGGTGATATTGCTATTCGATGTGCTCGAATTTCTGATGAGACCTCGGCACCTTAGCAAGGGCTATGGCACCATTGTTGTCGTAGTATAGAGGAATGGCATCCGATGGCATCACTCCAACTTTTGTAATAAATTTCTTATACCAGAATGCCTCCTTCGCAGCTTCTAATGCAGCGATGTATTCTGCTTCCATGGTGGAATCTGCTATTACTATCTGCTTGAAACTCTTCCAACTGACAACACCACCATTACACACAAATAGACTTTCAAATGTCGACTTTCGATCATCTATATTAGACATAAAATTCCAAGTCTGTATATCTCTGGACTTGAAGTTCTCCATTACCAAAAACCAACAACATATCCTTAGTTCTTCTCAAGTACTTAAGGATACATTTCATAGAAGTCTAGTGTTCTTCATCTGAATTCAACTGATATTTGCTCGTGACAATCACAGCATGGGCTATATCAGGTTGTGTACATAACTTGGCATACATGAGGCTCCCTATTGCTGAAGCATAAGGGATCTTGCTCATGTGTTCAATATCCTCAGGTGTATTGGGACATATTTTCTTGGAATGATGAATGCCATGTCTGAAGGGTACTAATCCCCTCTTGGAGTTTTCCATGCTAAACCTCTTTAGCACTTCTTCTATGTACATCTTCTATGAAAGACCTAGCATCCTATTCAATCTATCTCTATAAACTTTGATTCCTAGAATGAAAGATGCTTCTCCTAGGTCTTTCATGAAGAATTCTTTAGATAACCATATTTTAACTATGGTCAACATAGGAATATCATTCCTAATAAGGAGGATGTCATCCACGTATAGTACGAGGAAGACAATAGCGCTTCCACTAACCTTTTTAAAAATACATGGTTCCTCCTCATTTTTGATGAAACCAAATAATTTGATCACATTATTAAAATGAGTATTTCAGCTCCGAGATGCTTGCTAAGTCCATTATGGACCTTTGCAGCTTGCTACTTTGTGATCAGCATCACTGGATGTGAAACCTAGCGGCTGTTTTATATAGATATGTTTCTCAAGGTATTCATATAGGAATACCATTTTCAAATCCATTTGCCATATTTCATAATCAAAATAGGCTACAATAGCAAGCAATGTGCGGATGGATTTCAGCATAGCTACTGGCGAAAAGGTATTCTGATAGTCAATGTCTTCATGCTGACTATAATCTTTTGCCACTAATCTAGCTTTGAATATCTCTATATTTCCATCTATACCAATCTTTCTCTTGAAGATACATTTACACCCAATAGATACTATACCTTCTGATGGATCTACCAAGGTCTAGACTTGGTTTGAGAGCATCGAGTCAATTTCTGACTTCATTGCCTCTAACCACTTTTTGGAGTCGATATCTGATATCACCTTATCATAGGTTTTGGGATCCTCATGAATTCCATTACCTATGAGGAACATTTTCTCTATTTTCTCTGATAGAACCTAAGTACCTCTCAAAGGGATGGAAAATTTTTTTTGATCTATGAGGTGGAGGAGGTAGTAATTGTATTGGCTCAACCTGATTTGGTTCTATGAGGTCCTTAGCTTATTACTCTTGTGAGATTTTCTCCTCGAGCTTGATCTGCTTTCCAATGCCACTATCTTGAATAAACTATTTTTCAAAAAAAATGGCATGCCGACTAACAATCATATTGTGGTCTTCTAGAATGTAGAAATAATATCCTAATCACTCTTTAGGATATCCTATGAATCGAACTCTAAAGGACCTATATTCTAACTTATCCGCTTGTTGTCTTTTGACATGAGCCGAATAACCTTAAATTCTGAGATGATTTAGACTTGATTTCTTACCATGCCATATCTCATACGGTGTAGTAGGAATGGTTTTAGAGAAAATCTATTCAATAAATATATAGCAGTTAACGGACTATGTCCCCAAAGAAAATCAAAAAGGTCTGTGAAGCTCATTATGGATCAGACCATATCTAATAGGGTCTGATTTCTCCGTTCTGAAATCCTGTTGAGTTGAGGTGTTCCAGGTGGAGTCCATTGAGAGACATGCCATTTTGCTTGAGATAGTTTAGAAATTTTCAACTAAGATATTCACCTCCTCGATCTGATCGAAGAACCTTAATGGGTTTTTCAGTTTCCTTTTCAACTTCATGTCTGAATTTTTTAAATTTTTAAAAGCTTTAGACTTATGTCTCATAAGATACACATACCCATATCGAGATAATTATTGGTAAAGATTATGAAATAATCAAAGTTGCCTCTGACTGACACATCAAACGGGCTGCACATATCAGTATGTACTAGGGCAAGTAGATTCGTGGCCCTATCCCCATGTCCTACAAAAGGAAGCTTAGTCATTTTGCCAAAGACATAATTCCAAATTGGATATGGCTCAAAAGTCAACGGACTCAATAGTCCTATTTTTTCTAATTTGTTAACCCTATCTTCTGCTATATGACCTAGCCTTAGGTGCTAAAGATACCTATTATTTGGACTATCCTTAGGTCATTTTACGGCATTCACATTTTGCTCGATATTAAAGATAGATACAACAATATATAACTAGTAGAGACCGTTAATGAGGAAACCACTTGCAATTTTATTTTTTTCATAATGAATATTATAATGGTCCTTAAGAAAACTAATTACATAGCCTTCTTGTGCTAAACATGAAACAGAAATCAAATTTCTGCACGTGGTAGGCACATAATAACAATCCCTAAGTACTAAATCTAAGCCAGATGGTAGTCGAAGAGGGTAGGTTCCCATGGCTAAAGCAGCAATCCTTGCTTCATTTTCGATGTATAGGATCATCTCACCATCCCTTAGCCTCCTACTATCCGCAAGACCTTGCATGGAAGTGTACAAATGAGCACTAGAACCAGAGTCAAGCATCCAATTGGATGCAGAAGAAATTGTAAGGTTAGATTCAATAACGAGCATACCTCCAAAAGGACCTGTCTCTTTCTTATTCTTTAGGGTGGCCAGGTATGTAGGGCAATTTCGCTTTCAGTGGTCATCAGTATTATAATGGAAATACTTTTCTTTGTCAGTGGCCTTCTTCTTCAGCTCTGCCTTCTTTTTTTTTCACATTCCACCTTCTACCTTTTCGCAAACTTCTTCTTCTTTCCAAAAGACTTTCTCTTGAAAGAAGTCCATTCCATAGCAAGTACTGAGCCTTTAGAATCTTTCATAAAAAGCTCAGTAGTAACTAGCATATTCATAAGTTCGGCCAGAGTATTTTGAAGTTTATGCATATGGTAGCTCATGATGAACTACCCATATGCATCAGTCAAGGATTGCAGAATTATATCATTCTATACATCCTGGTCTAACTTTACTCTGAGCTTCTCAAGCTCTTTCAAGTCCTTGATCATCATTAGACAATGATCTTGGACTGACTGCCCATCATGCATTTTAGCTTTAAAAAGTCATTTAGTGATCTGGTATTTTGCTGCATGACTCTATTCACCAAACAACTCTTGCAGGTGAGCCAACATTTGATGGGCAGTCTTGATATCTTCATGTTGGTGCTGAAGTTCATCAAACATCGAGTCCAATATGTAGTATCTGACCTTGTTAACTTCATCCATCCATTTATCAAGAGACACTCTCTATTTAGTGGTTGGATGGACTGGTAAGGTGGGGGGATCCTGGTCCAATACATGAGTTAACTTCTCAAAATTCAAAATAATTTTGAAGTTCCAAAGTCAATCCTTATAACTGGGTTCGGTCAATCTATGGGTGTCTAGGATACGAGCTAGTGGGTTGGATGCAGATATTTTTTTTTTCCTGTAGAGAGTCAAAATTTCTAATTAGATTTTGTAATTAAGACTTGATCAATTTATTTAGGGGTTTGATTTTTAAACAAATTAGCTTCCACTATTTTCTTCAGATTCCTACACTTCCTCTGTAGAGATGTAAAAATCTCCATGATTAATGATTTTTAGTGGATGGTACAGTCCCACCAACTAACTCATCACCTCACCTAATAGTTATTAATGATGGGTTAGCCAATGAGTAAACAACTCTTGTCCAATGATTCTCTAATCATGGTGCACCCAGGCTTGATATCTAATTCATGAATCTCACCATGCTGAAATATTGATCCACTCCTTAGTTAAGTCAGACCCACCATTTGCACAGATTGGATTCCTAATAGGATCTCTCATCATATCCAAAATATTTAGCCTAATCCATCCTCCAGCCCGTAGCATCCAATGCCTAATAGATATGGTTTCGTCTTCCTAGTGCAGCTGAACATATGACAGCTAAGAATAATCAACCCTGGCTGGAATTTAGGTGCTAAGGAGTTCAACTGGAATTTGACTGCTGGAGGAGTTTGGCTACTAAAGGAGTTCAGATGAAATTCGATCGCTGGAGGAGTTCGACTACTGAAAGGAGTTCGACTGGGATTTGACTGCTGGAGGAAAAATTCTCGATCGAAGCTCTTCCATGATTGCTAGTTGCATTTTGCTAAGCATTAGACTGGACTTCGATGGAAGCAGGATTTATCCCCAACAATAGTCCTCCCACTCTCGAGTTTGAAATTCGAAGGAAGGGAGTATAAAAAAGATGACTAGCGAAGTCCTTTTTTGGCCTCTGCATCCATTAAGGTTGAAGCTCGGGGAAGGTCTCATCTTCTATTGAAGTTGAAGCTTAGGAAAGATCTTATCTATAGACGAGGTTGAAGGAGATCTTATCTCCAGTTGACGTAGACATAGAAGTTTGGGAGAGATCTTATTTCCAATCGAGGTTGAAGATGATCTTATCTCTTATTGATGCAGATGCTCCAACGAGACCTTTATCTCCAGTCGAGGTTGAAGGAGATCTTATCTCCTATTGATATAGAAGCTCAGGAGAGATCTTATCTCTAGTCGAGGTTGAAGGAGATCGTATCTTCTATTGACGTAGACGCTCAGGAGAGATCTTATCTTCAGCTGAGGTTGAAGAAAGCTTATCTCCTATTGATGTAGATGTTGAAGCTCAGAAGAGATCTTATCTCCAACCGAGGTTGAAGGAGATCTTATCTCCAATTGACGTAGATGTAGAAGCTTGGGAGAGATCTTATCTCCAGCTGAGGTTGAAAGAAATCTTATCTCCTATTGACGTTGACGTAGAAGCTCGAGAAAGATCTTATCTCCTGTTGACGTAGAAGCTCGGGGGAGATCTTATCTCCAGCTGAGGTTGAAGGAGATCTTATCTCCTATTGGCATAGACATAGAAGCTTAAGGAAGATCTTATCTTCAGTTATAGTTGAAGGAGATCTTATCTTCTATTGACGTAGAAGCTCGGAGGAGATCTTATCTCCAGTCGAGGTTGAAGGAGATCTTATCTTCTGTTGGCATAGACATTGAAGCTCGGAAGAGATCTTATCTCCAACCGAGGTTGAAAGAGATCTTATCTCCTGTTGCCATAGAAGCTTGGGGGATATCTTATCTCCAACTGAGGTTGAAGAAGATCTTATCTCCTATTGGCATAGACGTTGAAGCTCGAAAGAGATCTTATCTTCGGTCGAGATTCAAGAAGATCTTATCTCTTATTGATGTAGAAGCTCGGGACAGATCTTATCTCCAGTTGAGGTTGAAGGCCTTTGACTTGCCCATACTTGGACGAGATTCTTCTCCTATTCCTAACGTAGCCATTATTGATTGCTTCTTCCCTATCATCACATAGTTTTTGTACCAAGAACTAATAATATTGAAATGAATGGAGTTTTATTGAAAGGAAAATTATTCATAGTACATCCTTAGATTTTTGGAGTTCCAAGATTGTGGGAGCGTTGCTCCTCCAAGCTCCTTTAGGTGATAAGTTCTGGATCGGATGATCTCCTCTATTTCATACTGTCCTTTCTAATTCAGGTCAAGCTTTCCCTAGCTTTGAAGCTGAGAGATGGCGGTTCATCGAAGCACTAAGTCTCCCAGAGATAGTGTTGATGATGTCGAAAGACGTTCGATCTCTTTATTATTCCTTCCTCATTAGTGGTTCTGGCTGCAGCAGCGTCCTTGGCCGACCTTCTCTTACTTCAGACCGACGTCTAAGGAATCGACCTAGCCGGCCTCTCCTGATGAGCTCCTCGATTTCATCTTGGAGCTGAATGCATTCTTTAGTATCGTGGCCGTGGTCATAATGGTAGAGACTGTACTTGCTTTGATTGTACTTGTTTGGGGGATATCATAATTCTTCTGATCTTGATAGCTGATTCTTAATTTTTATCAGAACTTGAGCTTTAGGAGCATTAAGGGGGCATAGTTGTGAAACCTTCCTAAGGGAGAACTTCTTCGCGCTCTTCTATCGAGACTTCTTTGATGACGAGCTCGAGGGGGAGTTCGGGCTCGCTCGCGCTCAGGAGGGTCCGTGAGTGTGGTCGAACTTCATTCGGCCCTCTATTAGCGGTGGATCTATCCCACTCTTCTACAGCTTCCTCATCCTTCAACTTGAAGGCTTCTTCTGCTCGGACATATCCTTCAGTCAAAGCTAGCAGATCGACAAAGTTCCTATGGTACTTCTTCTCTAGAGAGAATAATAAATCATTTTTTTGAAAGCTGTCCTTAAGTGTAGCCATTGCAATAGACTAGGTCTAGATTTTG
The DNA here is from genome assembly GCA_006176705.1 of Cocos nucifera. Lineage (NCBI taxonomy): Eukaryota > Viridiplantae > Streptophyta > Magnoliopsida > Arecales > Arecaceae > Cocos > Cocos nucifera. The sequence goes on along the minus strand of QRFJ01007920.1, from coordinate 24,816 downwards.
GACCTCTAATACAGTAGCATTAAATTGGATGACATAAGCCCAGGATGGATTTTCCCTCCTTCTGCTTGACATTCATCAAAGAATTCGAACCTCAATGCAGACATCAGCTACTGATGAATTGAGCCATAAACTGATGGCTCATCTAGTCAAAAGAGAAGATCTTACCTGGCTTCAACACTGAGTACCAGTTTTTTGCTGCTCCCTTTAAGGTAGATGGAAAAGCTCGGCATAATATGGTGTCTGGTGTACCATGGAGTAGCATCATGGTCAGGAAGGCCTCCAAGTGATTGATCGGATCAGAGATTTCATTGTAGCTTTCAAGTTGGGGGAGCTTGAAGTTCGGCAGAACGGGCTCTTGCATAATTCGGAGGAGAGAAAGGAGGATCAGTGCAGACGTCATCATGGGGAGCCGAGGCGACATGGTGGAGTTCTTCAATCCGTCGGTCCATCTTTCATAGCTTTTGATCGAGGACGTCATCTTGATCGCAGATCTTAGATGGCTTCTGACTGTAGATGGGGAAATATCTCTTTCGAAGGAGAATTATGATCCGAACATGGATCCTCTGCTCTCTATTTTTCCTTTCTAGGGGCGACGGGTATGCTAGCCCAAGTGCTTCTCCTTGGGATCGATTTCCTGACATCTCGATGGCAGATTTTTTGGTGGAATTGCCATCGAAAGTTGCTGCATGGCCTGCACCATTTTGGTGAGGCCCTAAATCCGCTGCATCAGAAGGTTAAACTGCTCCGGATCTACCATGGCTGTTGGTGGAGGTGGGGGTTGTACTGCCAATGATGGAATAGGAATGGATCGACCTGACTTAGGTCTAATGGCAGAAGTGATAGATCTCTAGGATAGTCACCTTCTTTGGAGGCATTTCCTGGGATTAAGGGAGAGAGTGGAGATGAACCTTGGAGAAGAAGGTCAGTAGGATCGACTGAGCACTCTTTTAAGAACAAGGATACCTCAGGGACAGAGGCCTTTCCTCTAGCGCCAATTCTATTGGTGGCAGAATCAGGTTGACATCAGGATTGAGCTGGAGTTGAGGAAGAAGAGGTCACCATCGATGACCTGCAAAATAATATCTCACCCAGAGTTGGTGGTGGTGCTTCCACTAGGACCCTCCAATGATCAAGTCAGCTCTTCTAGGCCAACAGAAATTGAGTGCTCAAGAAAGAGTTCAGCAGTGTTTTGGGAAGAAGAAGAGAGCTTTGAAAAAATGTATCTAGAGGATCCCTTTTTATAGATGGAGCCTGTAATAGACTGATAATGACGGCCATAACCGTCCGATAGTAGATCGCTCGGGGCCATGTGGAGTTTGTTATGGAGAGAGGTGTCCATTGTCATGATGAGGCCATTTGTTGAGATTTAATAGCCAAAGTTCAGAGGAAGCAGATGTTGGTTGGTAAAGAGCATTGACATACATAAATTCTAGAAAAGTTCGGACTCCTAAAGAGAATACGGCTAGAGGGGATCATCCGGAAGGAATGGCAGTTGAAATCTAGAAGCAATCCACTGAAGGAAATCCAGATGGAGTTTGATAGATGGAGAAGTCCAGGAGCAGTCCGACTGGTGTAGAAGTTTGGTCGAAGGAGATGTTCGGAAGGACTTCGGCTCTCGTAGGCATCCATCTGAAGGAGAAGTCTGGAAGAAGTTTGGCTACTAGAAGGAACTTGACTGAAGGAGATGTCCAAAAAGAGTTTGGCTCCTTGAGAAATCTGGCTGTTGGAGGAATTCGGAAGGAGTTCGACTCCTGGAGGAATCCGACTGAACGAGAAGTTTGAAAGACGTTAGGCTCCTAGAAGAATTTGAAAGAAGTTTGGCTCTTGAAGAAATCTGACTGAAGGAGAAGTTCGGAAGGAGTTCGGCTCCTGAAGAAATTTGATTGGTGGAGAAGTTTGGAAGGAGTTCGGCTCTTTGAGGGACTTGACTGAAGGAAAAATCTGAAAGGAGTTTGATTCTTGATGGAATTCGACTGAAGAAAAAATCCGTAAGAAGTTTGGCTCCTAGATGAATCTGACTAAAGGAGAAGTCCTGAAGGAGTTCGGCTTCTGTAGAAATTTGACTGAAGAAGCAATCCGAAAGAAGTTCGGCTTCTAGATAAGTTTGGCTGGAATTCTGTTGCTAAGGAGTTTGGCTACTGAAGGAGTTCGGCTGGAATTCGACCGCTGGAGGAGCTCGACTACTGAAGGAGTTCGACTGTGATTCGACCGCTGGAGGAAGAATTTTTTATCGTAGCTCTTTCGTGATTGCCAGTTGCATTATGTTAAGCATCAGACTGGACTTCAGCAGGAGTGAGATTTATCCCTAACAACTTGTAATACACATCTAAGGGCAAAATTATAATTTTGATTATAAATAATAGAATGAGTTATTTTCTATCGCAATATGTATTTGAAAGTGTCTGTGATACATCCATTGAGTTAATATAATGATAGTTCATATCTTCAAGAGTTGACAATTTAAGACATGAATTTTCATTATTAACGCATAAAATGCTCCCGATCGTAGGATCATCATAAAGATGGTGATTGATCTGAAAGGTTGGTGTACGATCGCTTCTTTAAGATAGATGAGTCTTAAGTCTATGGTGTAGAGACATCGAAGTGAGAATACTGGTACTCATTAGAGAACGAGGGCACTAAGCTTGACCACCTTGAGCAGTCGTGAGGAAGTCTACCTTCTCATCAATGACTGGCTTGAAGCTGTAGTGGTATGTCTGATTCTTTGATCTAAGATGCATCGGCAGTTTACCTTGAGGGTGTTATAGTTTGACTATACCATAACTCGATCTTGTAGCCATTTGAAATCTTGAGGTGTAAGTTGGCTATAGTATGTTCATTGTAGAAATTGGATTCCACCAATAGGGGATTGCAACCATATGCTACTAGGTGGCCCTGGTGGATTTTGGAAGCAATTAGAATGATTTGCATGATCGATCATACTAGCTGTCTAAATCAAAAAAGTTCAGATCCATCGGAAGGTGTTTCGATGATAGAGATCGTGACGTATCCCATTACCATACGGAGCTGAATCTAACTAGATCACATAAACAAGAGTTTGGATCTGGATATCATCAATTGGACTAACCTAGTTCAATTGATTTGAATAAGATTCAATTAGGTTCAAGGAAATCATGCTGGCACATGATTGAGCCTAATGTTCTCCTTCAATAACCATTAAAGCTTGTCTCGACTGAGCCAAATATGTTTGAGCTCACTCAGAAATCTTTACTTAGTTTGACTAGAGCTTGTCCAGGTCAGAAAAGAGTTGTCTTAATTTATGAGATAAATTTGAGACAACACCTGCCATTTTCCATCACCAGCTAAATCTTGTCCTTTGACTTTGGTCAAACATTGACCTTTGACACTTAGACATCTGCCCATGTGTCATGCACCCATAGGAGAGAACATGGGACTTTGTCCCTCTACTAAAAAGAAGAAAGAAAGGGGGTGCATGCCTAAGGAGGCGTGCGCCCCATGAGGATCACGCCTGGAGTCCCAAACAGATGGGACTCCAGGTTGCTTCATGGTTTCAACTTGGGTGCCGCCAAAGAGTCCTTTTTGATCAGTCTTGGCACCACCTAAGGAGGTTTGTGAGGGACTCTAATCTGATTTGATCAGATGATGTCATCCCACCAATCAGATTTAGATCTAATTACACAAAGAGCCATGATTGGCTGGGATGATGTGGCACTACATGGTGCAGCACGATCTATATAAACCCTATCTACACCTAGAATCAAGAGGTTCTACCCTTTGCCCATGCCACAAGGCTTCTCTCCCTCCCTCTCCATGCCATCTTCAGATCCTCTCTCTCCTATCCACGTTCAAGAGTTCTTGGGTGCAAGTTTGGTGCGATCCGAGCAAGAGAAAGGCGACAGGAAAGGAAGAAGGCAGCACTGCTGCAAGAGACAATAGCTGATCTTTAAAAGGCATTTTGAAGACCTTCAAGATTAGATCCAGATCTAATTTTTGGAGCACAGATTGAGAAGGAGAAGATCTCTAGATCCTGTCCGAGTGGATATCGATAGAGGTCAGACACTTGTGTGGCTACATCCAGAACCTTAGGCAAACATCAGGGATCATCACAGGGTAATAGGATTACCCATAACAATGTATAATTAAATTAGATTTATTTTATTTTTTTTTATTTTATCATATTGATAAAATTAGATCTGAAGAGTCTCAGATCTAATTTGGATCTAAAAATTTTTTTTTTTAAAATATCTCTCTTAATCCAATCAGATCTGAATGAACCTGAATCGAGAAATAGGATTTTTCCCTTCACGGCCTCTATGAGTCCTTCACACGAGCCTACGATCTTTGATCTAAAGTCCAATGCAGAAAATTAGCAAAGCATGCTAGTACTATGCTAATCCTTCTTCGACAGTCGATCTGATGCTCTCTTCTTCAAAATTTGGACTCTCCAAAATATGAGAAGGAAGATGAGAGTTTGCTGATCTGAGACTCTCTAAAAAAAACTCAAAAGAAAGGAGTAGAGATTGAAAATAAAACAGTCCTAGAAGAAGACCCTCTTCTTCTTCTCTTTTCTCATACCTAGACACCTAGTTTGGTTCCTATGGAACCCCCATGCCCAAGGACCCTCTTTCTCTGATTTTTGCATACCCCAAATTCTATGAAAAAATCAGAATAAAATTCATCCAATAAATAAAAAAAAGAAGAGTCTAAGTTAGGTCAAATTTCTAAACTAGGAATATCCAAACATGGGAAGGTGCCTCCTTCATAATTTTTGGTGTGGACCAGCAAGGGAGGGTGCACAAAAAAGGAGATTATTTTCATGGAATAAGAGGAGAATTAATTAAAAGAGGGGATGGCACTCAAGGGAAGATGTTTTGGTCAATAAGGATTCTATTTCATAGAATCCTAAGCAAAACTAATTTCTCCTTTGACTTGGTCTTTCACCTAACTTTCAAATATGATTTAGAGGGAGAGAGGGGGTGTGGAAATCAGGAAGAAAGAAATTTTCCATGAAAAATATCTAAAAAATAGGTATGGGGGGCGTTGGGACCAAGATGGCACAAGGAGATAGGGAGCTCTAGTCACACTAGGACTCCTATTTTGACTTGGTCAAACAAGATCTTTTAACAAAATAAAATTAAGATTAAACTAATCTAATTAAATAAGGCCCTAATCTATTTTAAAAAATTAATTAAATTAAATTAAATTTTAATTTATTTTCTAATCAAATTAAAAAATTGGGTTAATTCGAGTCCTAGTTAGACTAGGACTAGTTCTTCCTTACACTTGGCTTATCCAAAAAACTAATTGGACTTGATCCAATCAAGCCCAAATTAAATTTAATTAAATCATATTTAATTAGACTTAATCTTAGTCTATTGACTTAATCAAATTAAGCAAATTAGCAATCCAATTGCTAATCGATCCTCCTGCAATACTTGCACTAGGTTAAATACCAATCGTATTGATTGTTTAACCCTAGAACGATTCTTAATCATTGATCAACCATCCGATCAGATCATAAGCTCTAATGTGTGTGACCTCATAGGTCCAAACCTAAGTCGATAGTATAGAAATAAATTTTTATACCAATCGAAGTGACCATCTAGCAGTGATATCCGATGGTCGGATAGGTCGAAGGTGTAGAACACCATTCTTAAAACCCATGCGGATATAGTTTCCGTATAATTCATCCCCTTGACCATAATGCTCGTAGGACACATCAGAGTTCAACTATCAACTTTGATCAGGTTATCCATATTGTATTTCAAAATATCAAATCCATCTGTTGGATTACCTTGGCCAAGGTTTTGCTATATTGAAATACAGTGATACATTCTTCTCCAACTCTTGGAGTGGTCAATTCCATCTTGATCACACTCTGACTTTGTAAGTAGTTGACTATGCCTAGAAGCCTTCCATTGCTGAATTAGAAATTTAGTTAGTCTGGTATCAAAGCATAGTGAGTTGCTTGCAAGTCACTGAGGTGATCTCAGGTCTAAGGGATACTTATACCTATATCCCATTAGGAATATTCTCGACAGCAGAATGCTCTGGAATTGGTCACATTTAATGACGATGTACCCATACATCTCTCCTGTATGCCATACCAGTATCTTCACATACCTTGGTTAAGAGGACAACCAACCTGTATGGCATATAGCGACCTATGTTCGATAGATGCTATCATCCTAATTAATAGCCTATCATTTGGTCATAAATAAATTTAAGGACTAATCGATAAATCCTCTCTTTATCGAAACTAAATAGTCCTAGGGACTTCATCACAATAATGGAGTTCATTAGAAGATGTAAACTTATGATGAAAAAAGATGCCAAAATATTTTTTATTAATTAATAAATCAATTATAATATCTCAACCATCAACAGGCTGATGATTGGCATTGGGACATAATTTCCAATAGGAAAGAGTTTTGGTTGCTATAAAATTCTATCTCATAGAATTTAAATCAACTCAAACTCCTTCTTTGACTTGGTCCACAATACCTTATCATGTTAGAAAGAAAGGGGGTGACTTGGGGCACTCATGAACTCCTAGAGAGTAGATTTTCCATGCACAAAACTTCCAAAGAAGGCATGGGGGATTGTTGGGACTACATGGCGCAAGGATTAGGAGTCTTAGTCATACTAGGACTCCTATTTTGACTTGGTCCAACTTGATCCTTGGACCAAATTAAATTAGAATTTATTTAACCCAATTAGAATAGATCATAGTCCAACTAATAACCTAATTAAATTAGATTAAATTAGATTTAATTTTGATTTAATTTTTTAATCAAATTAAAAATTGGGTTGATACAAGTCCTAATTGAACTAGGACTCATTCTTCCTTGCAATTGGCTCATCCAATAAATCAATTAAATTATATTTAATTAGACTTAATCTCGATCCTTTGGCTTAATCAAATTAAGTCAATTAGCAATCAAATTGCTAACCGATCCTCCTATAATACTTGCATTAGGTCAAACATCAATTGTATTGATTATTTGACCTAATAATGATTATTAATCATCGATCAACCATCTGATCAAATCGAGAACTCTTATGTATATGATCCTATAGGTTCGAACCTAAGATGATAGTATAGAAATAAATTTTTATACTAATCGGAGTAACCATCTAGCAATGGTACCCGATTGTCGGATAGGTCGAACGTGTAGAACAATATTCTTAGAATCCATGTGGATATAGTTTTCATATAATTCATCTTCTTGACCAAAATGCTTGTAGGACATCTCAAAGTTTAACTATCAACCCTGATTAGGTCATCCACATTGTATTTTAAAATAACAAATCCATCTTATGAATTACCCTAGCCAAGGTTTTGCTATATTGAAATACAATGATGCATTCTTCTCCAACTCTTAGAATGGTCAATCCCATCTTGATCGCTCACTGACTTTACAAGTACTTGATTATGCCCAGAAATCTTCTATTACTGAATTAAAAATTCAGTTAGCATAGTACCAAAGCACAGTGAGTTGCTTTCAAGCCACTATGGTGATCTTAAGTCTAAGAGACATTTATACCTATATCCTATCAGAGCAATTCTTGACAGCAGAATACTCTAAAGTTGATCATGTTCCGTGATGATGTACCCATAGATCTCACTTGTATGCCATACCAGTGTCTCCATATTTTTTGGTTGAAAAGGCAACTAACCTATATGGCATACAACGACCTATGCTCGATAAACACTGTCATTCTAATTAACAACATATCATTTGGTCATGAACTATTTAAAGACTAATCAATAAATCCTCACTTTATTGAAACTAAATAGTCCTAAGGACTTCATCACAATAATGAAGTTCATTAGAAGATGTAGACTTTATGATGAAAATGCCAAAATATTTATTTTATTTATTAATAAATTAATTATAATTATAAGATGTCACAACCATCAACAGGCTGATGATTGACTTTGAAACATATTTTTCAACAACCCTCACTTGTCCTAAAGCTACTCGACACAGTATCTAATACCCATCTTCGACTTGTAGTCATCAAACTTCTTTATCGCTAGGGCTTTAATGAAGGGGTCGGTCAGGTTCTTCTTTCCATCGATCTTCTAATGATCGACGTCACCTCAATCCACGATCTCCAAGATTAGGTGATAGGAGTGTAGTATGTACATCATTCGCTGGTGTGCTTTTGGTTATTTTGCTTGAGCAATAGCACCATTGCTGTCATAGTGGAGCAAGATCAGTCCATTAAGGAAGGATGCTACTCTGAGCTCAATGATAAATTTTTTTAGCCACATGCTTCTTTCGCGACATCTGATGCTGCGATGCACATTGCTTCACAAAGAGAGTCTGCCAAAGTGTGCTGCTTAGAACTCTTTCAGTAGATGGCTCCACCATTGATGAGTACCATAAATTCACCAATAAAAGTATTAATTTATTAATTAATTTATATTAATTTATAAAAATTATTAATTAACTGATACATATTTTTAAGAAATTTATATTTTTATTAATTAAAAAATAATAAAAATTAAAAATAAAATTTTATAATCAATGGAAAGAGCTTATTTTTTTGATCACAATAAAATATGTTTTGCACAAAACAAAGCTAAAATGGAGAAGATATAAATTTCTAAAGAAATAAAATAAATAAAAATAAAAAATAACATATAGTTCAGCCGGCTCAAGCCATCATACCAATGTTAGATATATGTGCCCTAGAAGCTAGAATTGGCTGACACTTGTAATACACTTCTAGGGGCAAAATTATAATTTTGACTATAATCAATAAAATGAATTATTTTCTATCATATATATATATTTAGTGTCTGTGATACATCCTTTGAGTTAATGGTAATGATAATTCATATTTTCAAGAGTTGAAAATTTAAGACATGAATAATCATTATTAACTCATAAAATGCTTCCGACCATAGGATCATCACGAGGATGGTGATTGATCCGAAAGGTTGGTGTACAATCGCTTCTCTTTAGTAGATGAGTCTTGAGTCTACGGTGTGGAGACACCGAAGCGAGAGTATAGGTACTCGTTAGAGAACGAGGGCACTGAGCGTGACCACCTCGAGTAGTCATTAGGAAGTCTACCTTCTCGTCAATGACTGACTCGATGCTGCAGTGGTGTGTCTGGTTCTTTGACCTGAGGTGCATCGACAGTTCACCTTGAGGGTGTTATAGTTTGACTACACCATAACTCGATCTCCTAGCCATTCGGAACCCTGAGGTGTATGTTGGCTATAGCATGTTCATTGTAGGAACTGGATTGCATCAAGATGAAATCTATCTACCTCGGTGGTAGAGGAGCAGCCCTATGATGATCATGAGAATCAAGTCCAGAAGCCCATGGCCATGGCAGAGTGAAATAATAGAAAGAGTTTCTATTTAGATTTTCACATTGGACTTGAATCGAATGATTACATCATATGACAGAAACTAGGGTTTGACGAGTTCACCTTAACCCTAATCTGATCGGGGCTCAAGATAGAAGAACTTAATCACATGGGTAGCTGCACCAAGAGGTTCACATTCAGCTCTGATGGGTTGCCACCATATACTGCTAGGTGTCACTAGGTGGATTTTGGGAGCAATTAGAATGATTTAGATGATCGATCATTCTAGCTATTCGAATCAGAAGAGTTCTGATCCATCGAAAGGAGTTTCGATGATGTCGATGATAGAGATCATGACATATCCCATTACCATATAGAACTGAACCTAACTGGGTCACACAAATAAGGGTTTGAATCTGGTGATCATCAATTGAACTGATCCAGTTCAATTGATCTGAATGAGATTCAATTAGGTTCAAGAAAATCGTGCTAGCACTCGATTGAACCTAACATTCTTCTTTTACTATCATAAATAGTTATCCTGACTAAGCCAAAGAAGTTTGTGCTTAATCAGAGGCCTTCACTTGGTCTGACTGGAGCCTGTCTAGTCAGAAAAGGGTTGTCTTATTTTATAAGACAATACCTGCCATTTTTGGTCACCTGCCATTTCTCATCCTTTGACTTTGGTCAAAAGTTGACCTTTGACTGGTCAAATATTGACCATTGATACTTTGACTTCTGTCCATATGTCACACACCTATTGGAGAGCTGGTGGGGGCTTGTCCCCCTGCCAGAACCTGGCAAGGAGGAGGGCGCACGCCTGAGACGCCCAGGAGTTTCTGTTGGATGGGACTCCATCTCCTTTTTGGATTCCGATTAGACTCCTCCTAAGAACCAACTTTGATTGGTCTTAGGTGCCATCTAAGGATGAATCCAAGGGACTCTATTCCCACCAATCAGATTTAGATCTAATTTCACAAAGGGTTGTGATTGGTTGGGAAGAAGAGGAGTTGGATCACGCATAGTCTATAAATAAGACCCTACACCCAACTCAAAGTGCATATACAATCCCCACGCCCCAAGGCTGCCTCTCTGTCCTCCTCCTCCACGTCAAGTCCATCTTCTCCCTCTCCTCTCCATGTCCAAAGTAGTTTGGGATCCAGTTGGTGCAATCTAGGCGAGAGAAAGGCGATAGAAAGCTAGAAGGCTGCGCTGCTGCAAAGGACAACTGCTGATCTTCGAAAGCTATTTTGAAGATCCTCCAAATCAGATTCAGATCTAATTTTTGGAAACATGATAGAGAAGAAGAGGATCTCCAGATCTAGCCTGAGTGAATATCGATAGAGGCTAGGCACTTGCGTGGCTAGATTCAGAACCTTCCGCTGCTTACAGGATCATCAATGGGTAATAGGATTACCCTACATCAAGATAAATTAAATTTAATTAAATTTATCTATATTTTATTTTTATTATTAGAATAATAAAAACTAGATCTAAAACATCCTAAATCTGATTTGGATCAAAGAGAAAAAATTTTAAAATATATCTCTTGATCCAATCAGATCTGAACGAACCTTGTTCGGGAAATCAGAATTTTTCTTCAACTGGTATCAGAGCCAAGGTTCTAAAGTAATTATATCTAATTTTAAATTTATTTTAATTAGAAAATAAGTGATTTCAGATGTCACATGAGATGTGATCAGATCTAAAATTAGAAAAATTAAAATTAAATGATTTGGATCTAAGATTAGAAAATATGCATGACTAGTTCTAAAATAGAATAGTTCTATAGAATAGTCTTGCATGTTTATAATTTAATTTAATTAAATTATATTTTAGATCTATTTATTTACTATTTTTTGATATTATAATTGTTATAATAATATCTAAAAAATAATAAATAAAAATTATTTAATTTTAACATCATATGAGATATGATTGATGCATGTCTAGACTAGTTGTAGAATAGTTCTACATAGTTGTCTAGATTAGAGTTTATTTTGATAAGATCAATTTAAATCTAATTTTTTAGATTATTATGAGATAATTTAGATCTAAAAATATGCATGATTTGATACATGAGATGTATGCAAAATATGCCATTATTAGATCTAATTTGTATATGAGATATATGATATAGATCTAAAACTGTTTTGTAGTATTACATGTTCCTGATTAAGGCGTTCCTCTTGGCCGTCCGATCATAAGAATGAAGAAGGGTTTAAAGGCCCTCTCCTCCCATCTGATGGGGTGTTCTTATGATGTGTAGGGGTGCTGCGCATTCGTCCTTAATCAGAAACCCAAAACTTACTTTCTGCAAAACCCTAGATCCTGAAACCCTAGGATTTATTGTGCATATTTTGTTTATGAACCCTACTTAATTAAAAATTAAGATTATGAAATATTAATTAGGCCTAAAATTAAAAATTTTAAATCTAAGACATATTCATAATACTGGTTCGGGCTTGGGTAGCTCAATTAGGTCTAAGCGGTTGATCAAACCGAATCAAGAGTTGGTTAGATGGGATCAACAATGCTTAAATTGACCAGCCTAATAGGATTAAGTCTGGGTCAAGATCGAGTCACGATCAAGCAAGACCTAATTAGGCTCAGAGGTTAGAGTCTGGATTGTAGGCTAACCCAATTGGTTCTGGCTCAATAATTTGGTGTCTAAGGTAAGTTTGGCACATACGACCGACTGATTTTTAATTGGGAGCTACTCGATCTGAATGCATTCTTGTACGAGTTAATGGCATATCCCTTCCATCCGATCTCACTTACTTGGCCATATCTGTTGACTCAGTTCTGATTTGAGGTGGTCAATAATCCAAGCTAACCCATGCCACTAGGTTAGTCATAATTGTTATGACTATGACAAGTCTAGTTTAATGAGACCTGAATCAATTCTCCCTAAGAAAAGATTAAGTCTGAGGTCTTCCACCATTGTAGATGTGCGGGCCCTTCCCGGGGTTGATTGTTCTCGGCTGGATACAGTGGCTCAGTTGCACCAGAAAGATGCAACCATGTCTATTAGGCATTGGATGCTATGGGCTGGAGGATGAGTTGGGCTCAATATTTTGGATACGGTGAGAGACTCAATTAGAAATCCAGTCTATGCAAATGGTGGGTCTGACTTAACTAAGGAGTGGATCAATATTTTGGATACGGTGAGATTCATGAATTAGAGACCAAGTTTGGGTGCACCATGATTAGAGAATCATTGAACAAGAGTTGTTCACTCATTGGCTAACCCATCACCAATAACTATTAGGTGAGGTGATGAGTCAGTTGGTGAGACCGCACCACCCACTAGAAATCATTAATCATAGAGATTTTCACATCTCTACAGAGGGAGTGTAGGGATCCGAGAAAATAGTGAAAGCTAATTTATTTAAAAATAAAATTTCTAAACAAATTGGTCAAGTCATAATTATAATATCTAACTAGAATCTTTGACTCTCTATAGGAAAATGTCTGCGTCCAATCCATTAGCACATATCTTGGACACACATAGACTGACCGGATCCAATTATAAAGATTGGCTCAAGAACTATAAAATCATTTTGGGTTTCGAGAAGTTAACCCATGTATTGGATCAAGGACCCTCCCACCTTACCAGCCCATCCATCCGCTGAACAGAGAGCGTCTCTGAGAAAAATGGATAGACGAAGATAATAAGGCCAGATATTACATGTTGGGCTCGATGTCTGATGAGCTCCAGCACCAACATGAAGATATCAGGACTGCTCACCAAATGTTGGCTCACCTGCAAGAGATGTTTGGTGAACAGAGTCATGCAGCCAAGTATCAAGTCACGAAATGACTTTTTAAGGCTAAGATGCGTGATGGGCAGTCAGTCCAAGATCACTGTCTGATGATGATCAAGGACTTGGAAGAGCTTGAGAAGCTCGGTGTGAAGTTAGACTTGGATCTGCAGAATGATATTATTCTGCAATCCTTGACTGATGCATATGGGCAATTCATCATGAATTACCATATGCATAAACTTCAAAATTTCTTGACCGAATTAATGAACATGCTGGTCACCGCTGAGCTTTCTATGAAAGGTTCTAAAGGCTCAGTTCTTGCTATGGAATGGACTTCTTCCAAAAGAAAGTCTTCTAAAAGAAAAAGAAGTCTGCGAAAAAGCAGAAGGTGGAAGGAGGAAAGAAGAAGAAGGCAGAGCCGAAGAAGAAGGCCGCTATCAAAGGAAAGTGTTTCCATTGCAATAGTGATGGCCACTGGAAGCGGAACTGCCCTACTTACCTGGCCACCCTGAAGAACAAGAAGGAAGGTCCTTCTGGAGGTATGCTCGTTATTGAGTCTAACCTTATGGTTTCTTCTACATCCAGTTGGGTGCTTGACTCTGGTTCTAGTGCTCATCTGTGCACTTCCATGCAGAGTCTTGAGCATAGCAGGAGGCTGAGGGATGGAGACATGATCCTATGCGTCGGTAATGGAGCAAGAGTTGCTGCAGTGGTGGTGGGAACATACCCTCTTCGATTACCATCTGGTTTAGACTTAGTTTTGAAAGACTGTTATTATGTGCCTGCAGCTAGCAGGAATTTGATTTCTATTTCATGCTTAGCACTAGAAGGCTATGTGATTACCTTCTTTAAGGACCATTGTAATATTCTTTATGAAAGAAATAAAATTGCAAATGGTTTTCTTATTAACGATCTTTATCAGCTACATATTGATGTATTTGTTCTAACTATCGAGCAAAACATGAATGCCAAACAACCTAGGGATAGTCCAAATGACAGGTATCTATGGCACCTGAGATTAGGTCATATAGCAGAAGATAGGATCAACAAATTAGAGAAAAATGGGCTATTGAGTTCGTTGACTTTTGAGTCATATCCAACTTGTGAATCTTGTCTTCAAGGCAAAATGACTAAACTCCCTTTTGTAGGACATGGGGAAAGGGCCACAGATCTCCTTGCTCCTGTACATACTGATGTGTGCAGTTCATTTGATGTGCCGATCAGAGGTAATTTTGTCTACTTCATTACCTTTACCGATGATCTGTCTAGGTATGGGTATGTGTATCTTATGAGACACAAGTCTGAAGCTTTTGAAAAGTTCAAAGAATTCAGACATGAAGTAGAAAAATAAACTGAAAAACCCATTAAGGTTCTTCGATCAAATCGAGGAGGTGAATACCTTAGCCGAGAATTCCTAGACTATCTCAAGAAAAATGGCATAGTCTCTCAATGGACTCCACCAGGAACACCTCAACTCAACGGGGTTTTAGAATGGAGAAATCATGGACTCTATTGGATATGGTCCGATCCATGATGAGCTTCACAGACCTTCCTGATTTTTTTTGGGGACACTCATTGTTAACTTCAATTTATCTACTGAATAGGGTTTTCTCTAAAACCGTTCCTACCACACCGTATGAGATATGGCATGGTAAGAAACCAAGTCTGAGTCATCTCAGAATTTGGGGTTGTCCGGCTCATGTCAAAAGACAACAAGCGGACAAGTTAGAGTTTAGGTCCTTCAGAGCTCGATTCATAGGATATCCTAAAGAGTCATTAGGATACTATTTCTACATTCCAGAAGACCACAATGTGATTGTGAGTCGACATGCCATCTTTCTTGAAAAATAGTTTATTCAAGATAGCGGCATTGGAAAGCAGATTAAGCTTGATGAGAAAGTCTCACAAGTACAACGAGCTAAGGACCAATTGGAACCAAATCAGGTTGAGCCAATAAGAACACTACCTCCTCCACCTCGTAGATCGGAAAGAGTTTTCCATCCCCCTGAAAGATACTTAGGTATTATTTCAGAGGAAGTAGAGGAAATATGTTCCTCGTAGGTAATGGTGCTCATGGTGATGATCCCAAAACCTACAATGAGGCGATATCAGATATCGACTCCGAGAAATGGCTAGAGGCAATGCAGTCAGAAATTGACTCGATGCACTCAAACCAAGTCTGGACCTTGGTAGATCCACCAGAAGGTATAGTACCTATTGGGTGTAAATGGATCTTCAAGAGAAAGATTGGTGCAGATGAAAAATGTGGAGACATTCAAGGCTAGACTAGTGGCAAAAGGTTATAGTCAATGCGAAGGCATTGACTATCAGGATACCTTTTCTCCAGTGGCTATGCTAAAATCCATCCGCACATTGCTTGCCATTGCAGCCTATTTTGATTATGAAATATGGCAAATGGATGTGAAAATGGCATTCTTAAATGGATATCTTGAGGAAGATATCTATATGGAACAGCCGCTAGGTTTCACATCCAGTGATACTGATCACAAGGTTTGCAAGCTGCAAAGGTCCATATATGGACTTAAGCAAGCATCTCGGAGCTGGAACACTCATTTCAATGATGTGATCAAAATGTTTGGTTTCATCAAAAATGAAGAGGAACCGTGTGTCTTCAAAAAGGTCAGTGGGAGCGCTGTTGTCTTCCTCGTATTGTACGTGGATGACATCCTCCTTATTGGGAATGATATTCCCATGTTGACGACAGTCAAAATATGGTTGTCCAAGGAATTCTCCATGAAAGACCTAGGTGAAGCATCCTTTATTCTAGGAATTAAGGTCTATAGGGATAGACCGAATAGGATGCTAGGACTTTCACAGAAGATGTACATAGAGGAAGTACTAAAGAGGTTTAGTATGGAAAACTCTAAGAGGGGATTAATACCCTTCAGACATGGTATTCATCTTTCCAAGAAGATGTGCCCTAGCACACCTGAGGAAATAGAATGCATGAGCAAGATCCCTTATGCTTCTGCAATAGGGAGCCTCATGTATGCCATGCTATGTACACGACCTGATATAGCCCATGCTGTGAGTGTCACAAGCAGATATCAGTCAAATCCAGGTGAAGAACACTGGACTTCTGTGAAATGTATCCTTAAGTACTTAAGAAGAACTAAGGATATGATGTTGGTCTTTGGTAATGGAGAACTCCAAGTCCAGGGATACACAGACTCGGATTTCATGTCCGATGTAGATGATCGAAAGTCGACATCTGGGAGTCTGTTTGTGTGCAATGGTGGTGCTGTCAGCTGGAAGAGTTCCAAGCAAACCATGATAGCAGATTCCACCATGGAAGCAGAATATATCGCTGCATCAGAGGCTGCGAAGGAAGCATTCTGGTATAAGAAGTTTGCTGCAGAAATCGTAGTAATGCCATCAGATGCCATTCCTCTATACTGCGACAACAATGGCGCCATAGCCCTTGCTAAGGAGCCGAGGTCTCATCCAGAAATCCAAGCACATTGAGCGGCGATACCACCTCATCCGCGATTACCTCGAGAAGGGTTACGTCGAGGTCAAGAGAGTCAACTCCGCAGACAATGTGGCAGACCCACTTACAAAGTCCGTTGGGACAACAAAAGATCGAAGCCCACCTTGAGAAGATGGGACTTAGACTTGTAGCCAATTGGCTTTAGGACAAGTGGGAGATTGTTAGATATATGTGCCCTAGAAGCCAGAATTGGCTGACACTTGTAATACACTTCTAGGGGCAAAATTATAATTTTGACTAAAATCAATAAAATGGGTTATTTTCTATCACATATGTGTATTTAGTGTCTGTGATACATCCTTTGAGTTAATGGTAATGATAATTCATATTTTCAAGAGTTGAAAATTTAAGACATGAATAATCATTATTAACTCATAAAATGCTCCCGACCATAGGATCATCACGAGGATGGTGATTGATCCGGAAGGTTGGTGTACAATCACTTTCTTTTAGTAGATGAGTCTTGAGTCTACGGTGTGGAGACACCGGAGCAAGAGTACAGGTACTCGTTAGAGAATGAGGGCACTGAGCGTGACCACCTCGAGTAGTCATTAGGAAGTCTACCTTCTCGTCAATGATTGACTGGATGCTACAGTGGTGTGTCTGGTTCTTTGATCTGAGGTGCATCGACAGTTCACCTTGAGGGTGTTATAGTTTGACTACACCATAACTCGGTCTCCTAGCCATTCAAAACCCTGAGGTGTATGTTAGCTATAGCATGTTCATTATAGGAACTGGATTGCATCAAGATGGAATCTATCTACCTCGGTGGTGGACTATACATAGAACAATTCTATTTTACAACTAGTCATGCATCTTGTAGAACTTAGATCTAAATTATTTAATTTTAATTTTTTTGATTTTAGATCTAATCACATCTCATGTGATATCTAAAATCATCTAATTATTAGATTAAAATTAAATTAAAATTAGATCTAAATAATTTTTGGGAACCTGGCTCTGATACTAGTTGAAGGAAAAAATCTATTTTTCAGATCAGGTTCGTTCAGATATGATTTGATCAAGAGAAATATTTCAAAAATTTTGCTTCTAGATCTAAATCAAATCTAATATTTTTTAGATCTAATTTGATAGATCTAAAATAAAAATTAAATTAAATTTATACCTTGTTCTTGGGTAATCTAATTATCGTGGGTAATCTAATTATCGTGTGATGATCTTGCTAATTGCTTAAGATTCTGGATGTACCCATGCAATCGTCTGGCCTCTACCATTATCCACTCGGGCAAGATCTGGATATCTCCTCCTTCTCGATCTATCCTCCAAAGATCAGATCTGGATCTGATCTTGAAGGTCTTCAAAATAACTTTTGAAGATTCGATGTCGTCTCTTGTAACAGTGCCGCCTTCTTCCTTTCTTGTCGCCTTTCTCTTGCCTGGATCACACCAAACTTAAGCCTAAAGCCTCTTGGGCATGGAGAGGAGAGAGAGGATTTGAGAAAGGCATGGAGGAGAGAGGGAGAGAATAATGTGGCATGGGCGAAGGGAGTTCTTCAAAGCTAGGTACAGATAGGGTTTATATAGACCCTACTGCGCCATGCAGTGCCACATCATCCTGGCCAATCATGTCTCTTCGTGCAACCAGATCTAAATCTAATTGATGGGATGACATCATCTGATCCAATCAAATGAGAGCCCCTCTCCAACACCCTTAGGTGGCACCAAGATTGGTTAAAGCAGAGTGCTTGGCGCCACCTAGTTTGATTCCAAGAAGCAACCTGGAGTCCCATCTGTATGGGACTCCAGGCATCCCTATGCGCCCCTTCTTTTCCACTTTCTAGCAAGGGGACAAGCCCCTATCTACTCTCCTATGGATGCATGACACATGGGTAGATGTCTAAGTATCAAAAGTCAACGTTTGACAAAAGTTAAAAGATAAGAATTAGCAGGTGACAGAAAATGGCAGGTGTTGTCTCAAATTTATCTCATAAATTAAGACAACCCTTTTCTAACTTGAACAAGCTCTAGTCAGACCAAGTAAAGGTACCTGAGTAAGCACAAATATATTTGACTCAGTCAAGATAACTTTTAATAATTGTAGAAGGAGAACATTAAGCTCAATCGTGTGCTAGCATGATTTTCTTGAACCTAATTAAATCTAATTCAAATTAATTAAACTGGGTTAGTCTAATTAATGATATCTAAATCCAAACTCTTGTTTGTGTGATCTAGTTAGATTCAGTTCTGTATGGTAATGGAATATGTCGTGATCTCTATCATCGACATCATCGAAACACCTTTCGATGGATCAGAACTTTTTTGATTCAGACAATTAGAATGATCGATCATCCAAATTATTTTAATTGCTTCCAAAATCAATTAGTGATACCTAGCAGTATATGATGGCAACCCATCAAAACTAAAAATGAACCTCTTGGTGTAGTTACATATGTGATTAAGTTCTTCTATCTTGAGCCCCGATCGGACTAGGGTTAAGGTGAACTCGTCAAACCCTAATTTTTCATCATATGAATTAATCATTCGATTCAAGTCCGATGTGAAAATCTTAATAGAAACTCTTTCTATTATTTCACTCTACCATGGCCATGGGCTTATGGACTTGATTCTCATGATCATCATAGGGCTACTCCTCATCTATTGAGGTAGATAAATTCCCTCTTGGTGCAATCCAATTCCTAGAGTGAATATGTTATAGCCAACATACACCTCAGGATTTTGAATGGCTAGGAGACCGAGTCATGGTGTAGTCAAACTATAACACCCTTAAGATAAACTGTCGATGTACCTCAGGTCAAAGATCCAGACACACCACTGCAGCTTCGAGCCAGTCATCGATGAGAAGGTAGACTTTTTTATGACTGCTCGAGGTGGTCACGCTCAGTGTCCTCATTCTCTTACGAGTATCTATACTCTCACTCCGGTATCTCTACACGGTAGACTCAAGACTCATCTACTATAATGAAGTAATTGTATACCAACCTTTCGAATTAATCACCATCCTCATGATGATCCTACGGTTGAAAGCATTTTATGAGTTAATTACGAAAATCCATGTCTTAAATTTTCAACTCTTAAAAATAAGAATTATCATTACCATTAACTCAAGAGATTTATCACAGATACTAAATACACATTATGTAGAAAATAATCTATTTTATTATTTATAGTCAAAATTATAATTTTATCCTTAGAAGTGTACAACAAGTGTTAGCCAATTTTGGCTTCTAGGGCACACATATCTAACACCATGGCCATGGCAAAGTGAAATAATAGAAAGAGTTTCTATTAGAATTTTCACATTGGACTTAAATTGAATGATTAATTCATATGACGGAAATTAGGATTTGACGAGGTCACCTTAACCCTAATCCGGTCGGAGCTCAAGATAGAGGAACTTAATCACACAAGTAACTGCACCGAGAGATTTGCTTTCAGTTCTAATGGGCTGCCACCATATGCTGCTAGGTGTCACTGGTAGATTTTGAGAATAATTAGAATGATTTGGATGATCGATCATACTAGTTGTCTGAATCAGAAAAATTTTGATCCATTGGAAGATATGTCGATGATGTCGATGATAGAGATCATGACATATCTCATTACCATATGAAACTGAACCTAACTAGATTATTTAGATCTAGATATCATTAATTGGATTAATCCAATTTAATTGATTTGAATAAGATTCAATTAGGTTCAAAAAAATTGTGCTAGCACACGATTGAGTCTAATGTTCTCCTTTAACAATTATTAAAGCTTGTCTCGACTGAGCCAAAAATATTTGGGCTCACTCAGGAATCTTTACCTAGTCTGACTGGAGTTTGTCTAGGTTAGAAAAGGATTGTCTTAATTTATAAGATAAATTTGAGATAATACCTACCAATTTTCATCACCTGCTAAATCTTGTCTTTGAACATTGGTCAAATATTGATCCTGGACACTTAGACATCTATCCATGTGTCATGCACCCATAGGAGAAAATCTGGAGACTTGTCCTCCTGCTAAAAAGTAGATAGAAAAGGGGTGCACACCTAGGGAGGCATGTTCCCCACGAGGATAAAAGATGGAGTCCCATACAGATGGGACTCCAATTGCTTCAGGGAATTAAATTAGGTGGCGCCAAGAAGACTTATTTGACCCAGTATTGGCACCACCTAAGGAGAGTTTTGAGGGACTCTAATCTAATTGGATCAGATCATGTCATCCCACCAATCAGATTTAGATCTAATTGCACAAAGGGCCATGATTGGTTAGGATGATGTGGGACTGCATGGCGCAGCAGGGTCTATATAAATCTTGTCTGCACCTAGAATTCAAGGATTCTGCCTTTAGCCCATGCCACATAGCCCTTCTCCCTCCTTCTCCATGCCACCCTCTGATCCTCTTTCTCCTCTTCACACCCAAGGGACTTTGGGCATGAAGAAGGTGCGATCCAAGCAAGTAAAAAGTGCCAGGAAAGGAAGAAGACAATATTACTGTAAGAGACAACAACTGTTCTTCAAAAGCCATTTTGAAGACCTTCAAGATTAGATCTAGATCTGATTTTTGGAGGATTGATTGAGAAGAAGAAGATCTTCAGATCCTGCCTAAGTGAATACTAGTAGAGGCCAGACACTTATGTGGCTACATCCAAAACCTCAGGCAAGCATCAGGATCATCACAGGATAATTGGATTACCAAAAACAAAGGTATAATTAAATTAGATTTAATTTTTATCTTTATTTTATTTTATTATCAGATCAATAAGATTAGACTTGAGGAGTCTTAGATCTAATTAGAATCTTAGAGAGCAAAATTTTGAAATATCCCTCCTGATCCAATCAGATCTAAACGAACCTGATTCGAAAAATAGATTTTTTCTTTCAACTGGTATCAGAGCCAGGTTTCATAATTCATTATATCTAATTTTAATTTATTTTTGATCTAATAATTAGATGATTTTAGATATCACATTAGATATAATTAGATCTAAAATTAGAAAATTTAAAAATTAAATAATCTAGATCTAAGATGTATGAGATACATGACTAGACTAGGAATAGAATTATTCTATTTATAGTCTAGCATGATCATAATTTTAAGTTAATTAATTATAATTTTTAGATTAATTTATTTATTATTTCTTAATATTATAAATATTATAATTAAATCTAAAAAATAAAAAATAAATTTATTTAATTTGTTCATATGAGATATGATAGATGCATGTTTAGACTAGTTGTAGAATAGTTCTACAAAATTTTCTAGAATAAATTTTAATTCGACATGATCAAATTTAAATCTTATTTTTTAGATATTTATGAGATAATTTAAATCTGAAAACATGCATGATATGATACATGAGATGTATGTAAAATATGTTTTTAGTTAAATTCATTTTATATATGTGATATATGATGTAGATCTAACTAGTTTTGTAGATTTATCATATTTTTGATTAAGGTGTTTCCCTTGGCCGTCCGATCATAAGAACAAAGTAGGATTTAAGGATCCTCTTCTTTCATTCAATGGGATGTTCTTATGGTATGTATGGGTGCTACGCGTTCGACCTTAATCAGAAATCAAAATTTATTTTCTGCAAAATCCTAGATCCTGAAACCCTAGGATTTTATATACATGTTTTATTTATAAATCCTAAACTTAATTAAGAATTAAGATTATGAAATATATTAGATCTAAATTTGAGAATTTTCAGATCTAAGACATATTCATAAAATTGGGTTCGGACTTGGGTAGCTCAATTAGGTCTAGCGGTTGATCAAATCAAATTAAGAGTTGGTTAGGTGGGATCAAGAATACTTAAATTGACCAGCCTAATAGGATTAAGTCTGGGTCAAGATCGAGTCACATGAGTGATCGATCAAGTTAAGACCTAATTAGGCTCAGTGGTTAGAGTCTGAATTGTAGGCTAATCCGATTGATTCTGACTCAATAATTTAGTGTCTAAGGTAAGTTTGGCAGATACGACTGACTAATTTTTAATTGGGAGCTACTCGACTCGAATGCATTCATGTCAAGTTAATGGCATATCCCTTCCACCGGTCTCACTTACCTGGCCATGTTTGTCGATCCAGTTCTGATCTAAGGTGGCTAACAATCCGAGCTTACCCATGCCACTAGCTTAGTCATAATGGTGATGGCTTTGTCAAGTCAAGTTTAAAGAGATCTAAATCAAATCTCCCTAAGAAAATATTAAGTCTATGGTCCTCTAACATTGTAGATGTGCGAGCCCTTTCTAGGGTTGATTGTTCTCGGCTATGTTAGATATAAGTGCCCTAAAAGCCAGAATTGGCTGACACTTGTAATACACTTCTTGGGGCAAAATTATAATTTTGACTATAATCAAATAAATGGGTTATTTTCTATCACATATGTATATTTAGTGTCTGTAATACATCCTTTGAGTTAATGGTAATAATAATTCATATTTTCAAGAGTTGAAAATTTAAGATATGAATAATCATTATTAACTCATAAAATACTTCTGACCATAGGATCATCACGAGGATGGTGATTGATCCGAAAGGTTGATGTACAATCGCTTCTCTTTTAGTAGATGAGTCTTGAGTCTATGGTGTGGAGACACCGGAGCGAGAGTACAGGTACTCATTAGAGAACGAGGGCACTAAGCTTGACCACCTCGAGTAGTCATTAGGAAGTCTACCTTCTCGTCAATGACTGACTCGATGCTGCAGTGGTGTGTCTGGTTCTTTGACCTGAGGTGCATCGGCAGTTCACCTTGAGGGTGTTATAGTTTGACTACACCATAACTCGATCTCCTAGCCATATCGGAACCCTGAGGTGTATGTTGGCTATAGCATGTTCATTGTAGGAACTGGATTGCATCAAGATGGAATCTATCTACCTCGGTGGTAGAGGAGCAGCCCTATGATGATCATGAGAATCAAGTCCAGAAGCCCATGGCCATGGCAGAGTGAAATAATAGAAAGAGTTTCTATTTAGATTTTCACATCGGACTTGAATCGAATGATTACATCATATGACAGAAACTAGGGTTTGACGAGTTCACCTTAACCCTAATCTGATCGGGGCTCAAGATAGAAGAACTTAATCACACAGGTAGCTGCACCAAGAGGTTCGCATTCAGCTCTGATGGGTTGCCACCATATACTGCTAGGTGTCACTGGTGGATTTTGGGAGCAATTAGAATGATTTAGATGATCGATCATTCTAGCTGTTCGAATCAGAAGAGTTCTGATCCATCGAAAGGAGTTTCGATGATGTCGATGATAGAGATCATGACATATCCCATTACCATACAGAACTGAACCTAACTGGGTCACACAAACAAGGGTTTGAATCTGGTGATCATCAATTGAACTGATCCAGTTCAATTGATCTGAATGAGATTCAATTAGGTTCAAGAAAATCGTGCTAGCACTCGATTGAACCTAACGTTCTTCTTTTACTATCATAAATAGTTGTCCTGACTGAGCCAAAGGAGTTTGTGCTCGATCAGAGGCCTTCACTTGGTCTGACTGGAGCCTGTCTAGGTCAGAAAAGGGTTGTCTTATTTTGTAAGACAATACCTGCCATTTTTGGTCACCTGCCATTTCTCGTCCTTTGACTTTGGTCAAAAGTTGACCTTTGACTGGTCAAATGTTGACCATTGACACTTTGACTTCTGTCCACATGTCATGCACCTATTGGAGAGCTGGTGGGGGCTTGTCCCCCTGCCAGAACCTGGCAAGGAGGAGGGCGCACGCCACCCTTGGCGTGTGCCCAAGTTGGAGGCGCCCAGGAGTCCCTGTTGGACAGGGACTCCATCTCCTTTTGGATTCCAATTAGAGTTCTCCTAAGAACCAACTTTGACTGGTCTTAGGCACCATCTAAGGAGGAATCCAAGGGGACTCTATTCCCACCAATCAGATTTAGATCTGATTTCACAAAGGGTTGTGATTGGTTGGGAAGAAGAGGAGTTGGATCACGCATAGTCTATAAATAAGACCCTGCGCCCAACTCAAAATAAAGAATCAATTCTCCATGCCCCAAGGCTGCCTCTCTCTTCCTCCTCCATGCCAAGCCATCTTCTCCCTCTCCTCTCCATGCCAAAGTAGTTTGGGATCTTGTTGGTGCAATCCAGAAGAGAAAGGCGACAGAAAGCTAGAAGGCTGCCTGCTGCAAAGGACAACTGCTGATCTTCAAAAGGTTTTGAAGATCCTCCAGATCAGATCCAGATCTAATTTTTGGAGATGTGATAGAGAAGAAGAGGATCTCCAGATC
>QRFJ01007919.1:225000-386123 GCA_006176705.1 Cocos nucifera | reverse complement strand
GTGCTCATGGTGATGATCCCAAAACCTATAACGAGGCGATATCAGATATCGACTCCGAGAAATGGCTGAGGCAATGAAGTCAGAAATTGACTCGATGCACTCAAACCAAGTCTGGACCTTGGTAGATCCACCAGAAGGTATAGTACCTATTGGGTGTAAATGGATCTTCAAGAGAAAGATTGGTGCAGATGGGAATGTGGAGACATTCAAGGCTAGACTAGTGGCAAAAGGTTATAGTCAACGTGAAGGCATTGACTATCAGGATACCTTTTCCCCAGTGGCTATGCTAAAATCCATCCGCACATTGCTTGCTGTTGCAGCCTATTTCGATTATGAAATATGGCAAATGGACGTGAAAACGGCATTCCTAAATGGATATCTTGAGGAAGATATCTATATGGAACAGCCGCTAGGTTTCACATCCAGTGATACTGATCACAAGGTTTGCAAGCTGCAAAGGTCCATATATGGACTTAAGCAAGCATCTCGGAGCTGGAACACTCGTTTCAATGATGTGATCAAAAAGTTTGGTTTCATCAAAAACGAAGAGGAACCATGTGTTTTCAAAAGGGTCAGTGGGAGCGCTGTTGTCTTCCTCGTATTGTACGTGGATGACATCCTCCTTATTGGGAATGATATTCCCATGTTGACATCAGTCAAATGTGGTTGTCTAAGGAATTCTCCATGAAAGACCTAGGTGAAGCATCCTTTATTCTAGGAATTAAGGTCTATAGGGATAGACCGAATAGGATGCTAGGACTTTCACAGAAGATGTACATAGAGGAAGTACTAAAGAGGTTTAGTATGGAAAACTCTAAGAGGGGATTAATACCCTTCAGACATGGTATTCATCTTTCCAAGAAGATGTGCCCCAGCACACCTGAGGAAATAGAACGCATGAGCAAGATCCCTTATGCTTCTGCAATAGGGAGCCTCATGTATGCCATGCTATGTACACGACCTGATATAGCCCATGCTGTGAGTGTCACAAGCAGATATCAGTCAAATCCAGGTGAAGAACACTGGACTTCTGTGAAATGTATCCTTAAGTACTTGAGAAGAACTAAGGATATGATGTTGGTCTTTGGTAATGGAGAACTCCAAGTTCAGGGATACACAGACTCGGACTTCATGTCCGATATAGATGATCGAAAGTCGACATCTGGAAGTCTGTTTGTGTGCAATGGTGGAGCTTCAGCTGGAAGAGTTCCAAGCAAACTGTGATAGCAGATTCCACCATGGAAGCAGAATATATAGCTGCATCAGAGGCTGCAAAGGAAGCATTCTGGTACAAGAAGTTTGCTGCAGAAATTGGAGTAATGCCATCAGATGCCATTCCTCTTTACTGCGACAATAATGGTGCCATAGCCCTTGCTAAGGAGCCGAGGTCTCACCAGAAGTCCAAGCACATTGAGCGGCGATATCATCTCATCCGCGATTACCTTGAGAAAGGTTACGTTGAGGTCAAGAGAGTCAACTCCACAGATAATGTGGCAGACCCACTTACAAAGCCGTTGGGCCAGCAGAAGATCGAAGCCCACCTTGAGAAGATGGGACTTAGACTTGTAGCCAATTGGCTTTAGGACAAGTGGGAGATTGTTAGATATATGTGCCCTAGAAGCCAGAATTGGCTGACACTTGTAATACACTTCTAGGGGCAAAATTATAATTTTGACTAATAATCAATAAAATGGGTTATTTTCTATCACATATGTGTATTTAGTGTCTGTGATACATCCTTTGAGTTAATGGTAATGATAATTCATATTTTCAAGAGTTGAAAATTTAAGACATGAATAATCATTATTAACTCATAAAATGCTTCCCGACCATAGGATCATCACGAGGATGGTGATTGATCCGGAAGGTTGGTGTACAATCGCTTCTCTTTAGTAGATGAGTCTTGAGTCTACGGTGTGGAGACACCGGAGCGAGAGTACAGGTACTCGTTAGAGAACGAGGGCACTGAGCGTGACCACCTCGAGTAGTCATTAGGAAGTCTACCTTCTCGTCAATGACTGACTCGATGCTGCAGTAGTGTGTCTGGTTCTTTGACCTGAGGATGCATCGGCAGTTCACCTTGAGGGTGTTATAGTTTGACTACACCATTACTCGGTCTCCTAGCCATATGGAACCCTGAGGTGTATGTTGGCTATAGCATGTTCATTGTAGGAACTGGATTGCATCAAGATGGAATCTATCTACCTCGGTGGTAGAGGAGCAGCCCTATGATGATCATGAGAATCAAGTCCAGAAGTCCATGGCCATGGCAGAGTGAAATAATAGAAAGAGTTTCTATTTAGATTTTCACATTGGACTTCGAATCGAATGATTACATCATATGACAGAGACTAGGGTTTGACGAGTTCACCTTAACCCTAATCTGATCGGGGCTCAAGATAGAAGAACTTAATCACACAGGTAGCTGCACCAAGAGGTTCGCATTCAGCTCTGATGGGTTGCCACCATATACTGCTAGGTGTCACTGGTGGATTTTGGGAGCAATTAGAATGATTTAGATGATCGATCATTCTAGCTGTTCGAATCAGAAGAGTTCTGATCCATCGAAAGGAGTTTCGATGATGTCGATGATAGAGATCATGACATATCCCATTACCATACAGAACTGAACCTAACTGGGTCACACAAACAAGGGTTTGAATCTGGTGATCATCAATTGAACTGATCTAGTTCAATTGATCTGAATGAGATTCAATTAGGTTCAAGGAAATCGTGCTAGCACTCGATTGAACCTAACGTTCTTCTTTTACTATCATAAATAAGTTGTCCTGACTGAGCCAAAGGAGTTTGTGCTCAATCAGAGGCCTTCATATGGTCTGACTGGAGGTTGTCCAAGTCAGAAATAGGTTGTCTTATTTTGTAAGACATTACCTGCCATTTTTGGTCACCTGCCATTTCTTGTTCTTTGACTTTGGTCAAAAGTCTACCTTTGACTGGTCAAACGTTGACCATTGACCCTTTGACTTTTGACCACATGTCATGCACCTATTGGAGAGCTGGTGGGGGCCTGTCCCCCTGCCAGAACCTGGCAAGGAGAAGGGCGTACGCCAAGGGTGGCGTGAGCCCAAGTAGGAGGCGCCTAGGAGTCCTTGTTGGACAAGGACTCCACCTCCCTTTTGGATTCCAATCAGAGTTCTACTAAGAATCCAGTTTGACTGGTCTTAGGCGCCCTCTAAGGAGGAATCCAGGGGTCTCTATTCCAACCAATCAGATTTAGATCTGATTTCACAAAGGGTTGTGATTGGTTGAGAGGAAGAGGAGTTGGATCACAAGAGGTCTATAAATAAGACCCTGCGCCCAACCCTAATTCTAATGCTATTAGACACGCCCCAAGGCTGCCTCTCCCCTCCTTCTCCATGCCATAGTCTCTTCTCCCCTTGCTCTCCACGTCCAAAAGTGTTTTGGATTTAGTTTGGTGCGATTCAGATCAAGGAAAGGCGATCAAAAGCAAGAAGGCTGCGCTGCTGCAAAAGGACGACTGCAGATCTTCAAAAGAGTTTTGAAGATCCTCCAGATCAGATCCAGATCTGATTTTTGGAGGTGTGATAGAGAAGAAGAGGTTCTCCAGATCCAACCCGAGTGGATACCGTAGAGGCCAGGCGCTTGCGTGGCTAGATCCAGAACCTTCCGCTGCAATCAGGATCATCTACAGGTAATAGGATTACCAAATCTAAATTAATTTATTTTTTAATTTTTATATAAAAATAATAAAATAGATCTAAATATCTGAGAAAATTTAATTATCTATCAATCGAACCTGGCGAAATCATTTCCCTTAAGAAACCAAGTCTGAGTCATCTCAGAATTTGGGGTTGTCCGGCTCATGTCAAAAGACAACAAGCGGACAAGTTAGAGTTTAGGTCCTTTAGAGCTCGATTCATAGGATATCCTAAAGAGTCATTAGGATACTATTTCTACATTCCAGAAGACCACAATGTGATTGTGAGTCGACATGCCATATTTCTTGAAAAATAGTTTATTCAAGATAGTGGCATTGGAAAGCAGATTAAGCTTGATGAGAAAGTCTCACAAGCAGAAACGAGCTAAGGACCAAGTGGAACCAAATCAGGTTGAGCCAATAAGAACACTACCTCCTCCACCTCGTAGATCGGAAAGAGTTTCCCGTCCCCCTGAAAGATACTTAGGTATTATTTCAGAGGACGTAGAGGAAATGTTCCTCATAGGTAATGGTGCTCATGGTGATGATCCCAAAACCTACAACGAGGCGATATCAGATATCGACTCCGAGAAATGGCTGAGGCAATGCAGTCAGAAATTGACTCGATGCACTCAAACCAAGTCTGGACCTTGGTAGATCCACCAGAAGGTATAGTACCTATTGGGTGTAAATGGATCTTCAAGAGAAAGATTGGTGCAGATGGGAATGTGGAGACATTCAAGGCTAGACTGGTGGCAAAAGGTTATAGTCAACGCGAAGGCATTGACTATCAGGATACCTTTTCCCCAGTAGCTATGCTAAAATCCATCCGCACATTGCTTGCCTGTTGCAGCCTATTTCGATTATGAAATATGGCAAATGGACGTGAAAACGGCATTCCTAAATGGATATCTTGAGGAAGATATCTATATGGAACAGCCGCTAGGTTTCACATCCAGTGATACTGATCACAAGGTTTGCAAGCTGCAAAGGTCCATATATGGACTTAAGCAAGCATCTCGGAGCTGGAACACTCGTTTCAATGATGTGATCAAAAAGTTTGGTTTCATCAAAAATGAAGAGGAACCATGTGTTTTCAAAAGGGTCAGTGGGAGCGCTGTTGTCTTCCTCGTATTGTACGTGGATGACATCCTCCTTATTGGGAATGATATTCCCATGTTGACATCAGTCAAGATGTGGTTGTCCAAGGAATTCTCCATGAAAGACCTAGGTGAAGCATCCTTTATTCTAGGAATTAAGGTCTATAGGGATAGACCGAATAGGATGCTAGGACTTTCACAGAAGATGTACATAGAGGAAGTACTAAAGAGGTTTAGTATGGAAAACTCTAAGAGGGGATTAATACCCTTCAGACATGGTATTCATCTTTCCAAGAAGATGTGCCCCAGCACACCTGAGGAAATAGAACGCATGAGCAAGATCCCTTATGCTTCTGCAATAGGGAGCCTCATGTATGCCATGCTATGTACACGACCTGATATAGCCCATGCTGTGAGTGTCACAAGCAGATATCAGTCAAATCCAGGTGAAGAACACTGGACTTCTGTGAAATGTATCCTTAAGTACTTGAGAAGAACTAAGGATATGATGTTGGTCTTTGGTAATGGAGAACTCCAAGTCCAGGGATACACAGACTCGGACTTCATGTCCGATATAGATGATCGAAAGTCGACATCTGGAGTCTGTTTGTGTGCAATGGTGGAGCTGTCAGCTGGAAGAGTTCCAAGCAAACTGTGATAGCAGATTCCACCATGGAAGCAGAATATATCGCTGCATCAGAGGCTGCAAAGGAAGCATTCTGGTACAAGAAGTTTGCTGCAGAAATTGGAGTAATGCCATCAGATGCCATTCCTCTTTACTGCGACAACAATGGCGCCATAGCCCTTGCTAAGGAGCCGAGGTCTCACCAGAAAGTCCAAGCACATTGAGCGGCGATACCATCTCATCCGCGATTACCTTGAGAAAGGTTACGTTGAGGTCAAGAGAGTCAACTCCGCAGATAATGTGGCAGACCCACTTACAAAGCCGTTGGGCCAGCAGAAGATCGAAGCCCACCTTGAGAAGATGGGACTTAGACTTGTAGCCAATTGGCTTTAGGACAAGTGGGAGATTGTTAGATATATGTGCCCTAGAAGCCAGAATTGGCTGACACTTGTAATACACTTCTAGGGGCAAAATTATAATTTTGACTATAATCAATAAAATGGGTTATTTTCTATCACATATGTGTATTTAGTGTCTGTGATACATCCTTTGAGTTAATGGTAATGATAATTCATATTTTCAAGAGTTGAAAATTTAAGACATGAATAATCATTATTAACTCATAAACATGCTCCCGACCATAGGATCATCACGAGGATGGTGATTGATCCGGAAGGTTGGTGTACAATCGCTTCTCTTTAGTAGATGAGTCTTGAGTCTACGGTGTGGAGACACCGGAGCGAGAGTACAGGTACTCGTTAGAGAACGAGGGCACTGAGCGTGACCACCTCGAGTAGTCATTAGGAAGTCTACCTTCTCGTCAATGACTGACTCGATGCTGCAGTAGTGTGTCTGGTTCTTTGACCTGAGATGCATCGGCAGTTCACCTTGAGGGTGTTATAGTTTGACTACACCATTACTCGGTCTCCTAGCCATATGGAACCCTGAGGTGTATGTTGGCTATAGCATGTTCATTGTAGGAACTGGATTGCATCAAGATGGAATCTATCTACCTCGGTGGTAGAGGAGCAGCCCTATGATGATCATGAGAATCAAGTCCAGAAATCCATGGCCATGGTAGAGTGAAATAATAGAAAGAGTTTCTATTTAGATTTTCACATTGGACTCGAATCGAATGATTACATCATATGACAGAGACTAGGGTTTGACGAGTTCACCTTAACCCTAATCTGATCGGGGCTCAAGATAGAAGAACTTAATCACACAGGTAGCTGCACCAAGAGGTTCGCATTCAGCTCTGATGGGTTGCCACCATATACTGCTAGGTGTCACTGGTGGATTTTGGGAGCAATTAGAATGATTTAGATGATCGATCATTCTAGCTGTTCGAATCAGAAGAGTTCTGATCCATCGAAAGGAGTTTCGATGATGTCGATGATAGAGATCATGACATATCCCATTACCATACAGAACTGAACCTAACTGGGTCACACAAACAAGGGTTTGAATCTGGTGATCATCAATTGAACTGATCTAGTTCAATTGATCTGAATGAGATTCAATTAGGTTCAAGGAAATCGTGCTAGCACTCGATTGAACCTAACGTTCTTCTTTTACTATCATAAATAAGTTGTCCTGACTGAGCCAAAGGAGTTTGTGCTCAATCAGAGGCCTTCATATGGTCTGACTGGAGGTTGTCCAAGTCAGAAATAGGTTGTCTTATTTGTAAGACATTACCTGCCATTTTTGGTCACCTGCCATTTCTTGTTCTTTGACTTTGGTCAAAAGTCTACCTTTGACTGGTCAAACGTTGACCATTGACCACTTTGACTTTTGACCACATGTCATGCACCTATTGGAGAGCTGGTGGGGGCCTGTCCCCCTGCTAGAACCTGGCAAGGAGAAGGGCGTACGCCAAGGGTGGCGTGAGCCCAAGTAGGAGGCGCCTAGGAGTCCTTGTTGGACAAGGACTCCACCTCCCTTTTGGATTCCAATTCAGAGTTCTACTAAGAATCCAAGTTTGACTGGTCTTAGGCGCCCTCTAAGGAGGAATCCAGGGGTCTCTATTCCAACCAATCAGATTTAGATCTGATTTCACAAAGGGTTGTGATTGGTTGGAGAGGAAGAGGAGTTGGATCACAAGAGGTCTATAAATAAGACCCTGCGCCCAACCCTAATTCTAATGCAATTAGACCCCACGCCCCAAGGCTGCCTCTCCCCTCCTTCTCCATGCCATAGTCTCTTCTCCCCTTGCTCTCCACGTCCAAAAGGTGTTTTGGACTTTGGTTGGTGCGATTCAGATCAAGGAAAGGCGATCAAAAGCAAGAAGGCTGCGCTGCTGCAAAAGGACGACTGCAGATCTTCAAAAGAGTTTTGAAGATCCTCCAGATCAGATCCAGATCTGATTTTTGGAGGTGTGATAGAGAAGAAGAGGATCTCCAGATCCAACCCGAGTGGATACCGGTAGAGGTCAGGCGCTTGCGTGGCTAGATCCAGAACCTTCCGCTGCAATCAGGATCATCTACAGGGTAATAGGATTACCCAAATCAGGTAAATTAAATTTGATTTAATTTATCTTATTTTATTTTATTTATTAAAATAATAAGAATTAGATCTGAAACATATCAAGATCTGATTGAGATCAAGAGAAAATTTTTGAAATATATCTCTTGATCTAATCAGATCTGGACGAACCTGGATCGGGAAATCAGGATTTCCCTTCACAGCATGCATTTTGGACTCACGGGCTTCAAAGATATGTTGGCTTGCATTTCAGCTCTAGCTCTAGCTCCAACTCCAGTTTTGGCTCTGGCTCTCAAAAACGACGACGACGACGATGTAGATTTAGGAGATTTTTAATGTATTTTATTTTTTAAAAAAAAATATTATAATAAATTTTATTCGATAATAAAATTTTAATATTTTAAAATAATTTTTATATTTATTATATTTTTTATGTTATATATCTATATTTATCAGATAAAATATATAAAAGAATAAAAATTTTATTTTTTTAATTATTCAAGATCTATGATAGTGGTTTTATAATCGCTGCCATATTCATACCAACCATTATCATAGATTACCTATGACAGTGGTTATGTAACCGCTGCTATAGATATCCTATGGCAGCGGTTACATAACCACTGTGATAGGTTGATTTATTGCAGTGGTTTATAAACCGCTACAATAGGCCATCTGTAACAGCGGTTCTAACAACCGCTATCATAGAGCTACGACGACAGCCGCAGTAGCAGTGGTTAGAAAACCGCTGCCATAGCCTATGGCAATAATTTTTTGTGCTACGACAGTGATTACAAACCGCTGTTGTAGTCCTTTTTTGTAGTAGTATTTGGATTTAACTTGCTCCTATCGGCTTCTTCTACTAAAGCATATGCAGGACATCCAAACACCTTTAGATAGCCAAGCTCCATCTTCTTTTCACTCTAGATAGTCTTTAGAAGTCCTTCATTCAGTTTTCTTTGGAAAGATCTATTAATAACAAAATAAGCATAAGTAAGAGCATCATTCCAAAAAGATTTTGGACAGTAATGCCTGTAGCCTTAAGCTCATAGCCTTCACCATCACTATCTTATTTATCCTCTCCATGATACCATTCTATTGAGGGATCATCTTCATTGTGTAATAGCATTTGATGCCATTTTCTTCACAACCTCCTAAACTCTAGGATGGTGTATTTTTCTCTATTATCAGATCTTAAATACTTCACTGACTGTTTTGTCTCCTTCTCTACCTCACCTCTTTAGATTTTAAATAGGACAAAAATATTTGATTTTTTTCTGATCAGATAAATTCATACCTTTGTGGAGAAGTTATTTATAAATATGACAAAGTATCTCGCTCTGCCTTGAGATGCAATAGGCGCCGGTCTCCATACGTCCAAGTGAACTAGCTCCAAAATAGCTTCACTCTACTTGGTACTATTAGCAAATTAATATAAATCTATGTTGTTTGCCATAGATGCAAGACTCACATAGGCCATTTATTTTTCTTTTTTAGTACTGGAATCAGACCTCTTCTACTCAACTCTATAAGCCTCCTATCACTTAAGTGACCCACACGATAGTACCATAGCTTGTAGGTTAGCTGCTCCTTCTGTACTGCTATAGACACCTCCGTACTATTAGTAACCACTGAGCTCTTCATCCTGTATAGGTTGTTACTCAGTCTTTTCTCTTTCATCACCATCAATGTATCCTTGAAATTCTTAAACCCACTATCCGACTAACAACTAAAAGCATACCCCTGTCTTTCCAAGTAACCCAGGGATATCAAGTTCTTTTTCAATTTTGGCACATGCTTTACATTGCTAAGTGTCCGTATGACTCTATCATATATCCTCACTCTGACTCTACCAACACTAGCAATTCTACATGGGTGATCATCTTCAAGACTAACACTCTCTCCATCGAATCTCTCATAAGATGAGAACTACTCTTGAGTAGTGTAATGGTAAGAACATGTGAAATCCAGTGTTTAGTAACTATTCAACTCTGTAATTCTATCTGATACAACCAGTATGTTATCTCCATTATCTTCAGATGATAGAGCACCATTCCTGCTGGTCGATCCATATTTAGAAGTGTCCTTCTTCTTTTCATTCTTCAAAAGTAAACAATTTCTTCTAATATGATCAAGTTGATGACACTTGTAGCATTTTCAAGCCTTCTAATTTTTTTTGAGATTTTAATCTATCCTTTAATTTATCTCGAGTTCTCTCCTTAGGCCTTTCTTGCCTCTCATTCATAGAAAATATCTCAGAGCTAGGATTTTCTTTAACTAGCCTCTCTTGCTGCTCGTTAGACTTGAGAACTTCAACTACTTTCTTAAAATTTAAGGTCTCTTTTTCATATACCAAAATAGTAATAAGACCATCATATGCTGCTGGCAGCAAATATAATAACAGGAGAGCTCTATCCTCCTCATCGATCTTCACATCAAGACTCATGATATCCGAGCAAACCTGATTGAACTTCTAGATGTGGGATACTAATTCTCTACCTTTGGACATCCGCAAACTATACAACTACTTCTTTAACTATAGCTTGTTTGTCATGTTCTTGCCCATATATGTGTTCTCCAGTTTCTACCAAAGCCCCTTCAATGTGGTTTTCATATTAATCTCAAGTAAAACTTCATCAGCGAGGTACATCCAAATTATGTTAAAGGCTATCTCTTTAAGCTCCTTCCAATTTTTAGCAAAAATCTTTTCTGACCTTTTTCGATTCATGACCTTGTAGATTCTGTTCTACACCAGCAGATCCTTCATCCTTTGCCGCCAAAAGCTAAAGTTATCCTTACCATTGAATTTTTCAAAATCTATCTTAATAGTACTCGATGCCATCTTAACCAGATCTTCAATAATCAAACACTAAAAGCAAAATGGTGTTCAAGAGGAATCTGTTCAGCATCTTATCACAACTTGATGAAGTTTTGACCTTTTCTCCATCAGATCTAACATCAGGGTTTTGATACCAATCTATTAGAAATAATTCTTATTACAAGATGATTGCAGAAATAGCAACAAAGATCCAAAAAAAGGGATGGCAGTGTTCTATCAAATCCTAGCAAACCCTAGGGCATGGAGAAGAAGAGAGAGAGAATGAGAGAGGAAGAGAGAGTTTTCAGGATGAAAAGGGCTTATATTCAATTCATTCTAATTACAAACTTAATACAGAGTATATATATACACCTGGTCAAAGTGATCCAATCCAAAAACTCTCCTAGCTAATCTAATATGATGCACTTTCCAAGCCCATACATATTCATGGCTCACATACACACACCCATTGGATCAAACCCAATCCAATCCATATATTAGCCTCTTAGGATCTCATAAACCAAGGCTTTAAATTCCTAGGATTAAATCCAATCTCAGGTCAAAATAGAAATCACATCCTATTATGTTTGTCACTCGAGCTGGCTCAATTGTAATGCTAGTTATGAGAGCCTGATTTATAACTCTCTATTCCACTGCTCGAGCTGATTCTCTTAGGATTCGAGCTAGCTCACTAGATGTGCCCATCTTCTATTTTATAGCTCGAGTTGGCTCTTTCAGAAATCAAGCTAGCTCTACCAACGTGCCAGCCTGATACTCCTGATATGTATGCTGCATTCTAATCTTCTGCTCAAGCCGGCTCTATCAAGTACCACGCTGGCTCGACTGAAGTATTGACTGAAACTCTGAGTTGTATTATTTCATTCACTTCTTGGTCTCTCTCCACCTATTTTCAAGGCTTGAGAGCACCACACCTAAGCTCATAGGCTTTGACCCGACCACCCATAGATCTCTAAGGCATTGGGTTGTTATAGAGTAGAACATGGGTTAGCACGATCCCCCTCAAATTTTGGATGGTTGTAATGCGATGTGGCATATAAGTTAATGCCACTTATTACTCACTGCCCACAATCAAATGATCATGGGTCCTAATTCTCCATGGTGGCTATCGATTAAAGAGGTAACAAAGTATTTACCCCTCTATAAAAAGGGGACACATAAAATCCTCTGGTAAGTTTTTTCTAGACTCTCAAAAATCCAAAAGCTCTCCTAGTCACTAGCTCTCTCTTATTATTCTCAAGACTTTGACTAACTTAATAATCGAAGAGTCCTCCATTGAAGAATTTTTGGTGATTGGACTTCTTTTTGAGAGTTTGGGAGTTCCAACCATCTTTGGAGATCCACCAACCGTCAAGCTCCAAATTGGACTTGCTATGGCCACAACCATACTCTTCTCATCCCAAAACCTTGCGGTAATAGTTTCGCCTGTCTGACCCAACAATAGAGGGAGACCATTGTGAGGACCAGAGTACATAACAACTTTGCTACCTCTCATCGATGATCATCCCAGCATAGTTTGGATGGTGCTGCACGAGTATCCACTCCCTAGGGACCTACACCGCCACTTGTAAAGGCAGATCCACAACAATTTAACATTCTGGTCTGATAGGTCCAAACTTTGACCAACGCCATGTAGCATCTTCAATAGGCCACCGAGCAGTAGCAACCATAAGAACCTATCCATCAGGCAGCTCCTTCTCAATGTAGCCACTAGATCCACCACCAGATTTTGGAGACAACACCTTGAGGCCAACATCATTCTGCCCCTGATGCACGGTGAGTACCATCCCATCAAGGCTCGAAGAAAATGGAGCCACGTCAGTGCTCTCTGGCTTCGTCTGGCAGTGATTTGACCCAAGGCTACTCTCCATGCCTCGAAAAGTCTCGTTGAGAGAAAGATCTTGAGCAGAAAGTTTAGAAAATTGAGTGCCATTTAGGCGAAGTATAAATGGGGAGCTAGATAAATGACAATGGCCTCAGCTTCAACTTCTAGCCTTCTTTTTCTGGCACAACTCTACAAGAACTGATTCTGGGTTGGTTTAAGATGTCGCAGATAGAGCTGTATGATAGCTCTTTAGATTTTTTTGATCATCTGAAGGGCTATAAGACCTTTATGATGCTTCAGGGCACCTTGGACTTCCTCCTCTATCTTGCTTTCCTAGCCATTCTTGAGAAGGTAGTGCGAGCATAGTACTTCAAACTTCAATCGGAGTCTATCTATTCATTTGAGTAGCTTGGAAGACTATTTGTCACCTAGTTCGACAATAACCAAGCTCAACCCAAAAATTCTATTAGCCACTTCTTGATTCACTAGGAAGAAGGTGAATCTTTATGCAACTACGTAGTGCATTTTAATATGGCCACATTAGAGGTATGCTACTTTGATGAATCAGTGGCGATGTTGGTGCTCAAGTGAGGACTTCGCAATGAGCAGCTCATCTTCTCTCTTGATAAGATATTTTCGAGGGATTGCATTGATCTTTTTGTGGGGCCTCAAAAGTATGCATAATTGGAAGAAGCCTGAAGCGCATGTAAGCAAGCTGAGGGAGGAAGAGCTCCTAATAAAAAATTGAGATAAAAGGACTCGTTTATGAGTCAACCTGAAGGAGAATTCTTTCGACTAGCAAAAAGCCTTCGATTGAGGAGTTCATCTTGGCACTTTAACAACTATGCTCATTTGATTTCCTCTGAGCCCAAATCTTGATGGAAATCAAAGGCCAGGGGTATCTTCATCAACCTTTACGAATGAAGTCTCTATCCACAAGAAGGAATTGATGGAAATATTGTCATTCCATCAAGATCATGGCCATGACATCAAGGACTACCTCCAACTCAAAGATGAAATTGAAGCTTTGATTTAGAGAGGCCACCTTGGGAAGTATGTTCAAGAATGCGAGGATCACACGAATAAGAAGCCACCTCAGCACCAGTCCGATGAGGAGAACAACAACAACCGACTAACAACTAGTATTATCAACATGATCTCGGGCCTTGAAAGTGGTAGGGGGGTAGAAGACCAAGTTGAAGGCTCAAAGACGTAGAGGATTGAGGAAGTAATTTCATTTTTCGATGATGATGTTCAAGGAGTTCAAACTTTTCATGATGATGCTATCATCATATCAATGATAATAGCCAATTATAACGTAAAAAGAATCCTGGTTGATCATGCAAGTTTGGCAAATGTATTATTTTATGATGTATTTTAATGAATGAGACTGCTGACTGATCGACTAAAGAAAATCAACACCCATTTGGTCGGATTCCTTGGGGATTCCATAACAATTGATGGAGAGATCATTCGACCAATAACCACTGGTGTAGAGCCTCAAGAAAAGACCATTTAGCTTACTTTCCTTGTTGTCCATGTGCCTTTGTCTTACAATGCAATTCTCGGATGACTTGGATTGAACGTGCTTCGAACAATTATTTTGACATACCACTTGCTTGTCAGATTCTCGACATAAAATGGGGTAGAAAAAATCCAAGGAGATCAAATGCTCCCCCAGCAGTATTTTCTCACAACTATCAATAGGAAGCGGCCAATAAAAATTCTGTCGATCGAAAATCATAAAGATGAGTTGGCTGTTGATCGAAAATCATAAAGATGAGTTGGAAGAATCCTAAGGAGAACTAGCCAAGCAACTCATCATGATCCCCTTCGGAGATGATCTGAATCGAACATTTTGGATCAGTTCTCAGCTAATGGTTGACAACAAGGATCGATTGATGGTATTTCTATGAGCCAATGAGGATATCTTCATC
The DNA here is from genome assembly GCA_006176705.1 of Cocos nucifera. NCBI lineage: Eukaryota > Viridiplantae > Streptophyta > Magnoliopsida > Arecales > Arecaceae > Cocos > Cocos nucifera. The sequence goes on along the minus strand of QRFJ01007919.1, from coordinate 371,637 downwards.
TGGTTGGCATCCAAAATGCCAGATATTTCCTCTGACATAATTGTCCATAGGCTAAATGTTAACCAAGTTTATCGGTCGGTATGATAGAAAAAGAGATGTTTAACCATAGAATAGCAATGAGCAATTGAGGAAGAGGTGGACACACTCTTGATGATGGGATTTATCCAAGAAGCCCATTACCTAGAATGGCTTATCAATGTCATCATGGTCAAAAAAGCCAATGATAAGTGAAAGATCTCCATTGACTATACCGATCTCAACAATGCATACCTAAAAGATAGTTTCCCTCTCCCAAGGATTGATTAACTTGTGGATGCTACCATGGGACACTAGCTACTAAGCTTCATGGATGCCTTCTTGGGGTACAACCTAATTTGGATGGCATCCGAGGATAAGGAGAAGATGATATTCATAATTGATAAATATTTGTATTGTTACAAAATGATGCCTTTCGGATTCAAGAATGTAGGAGCCATATATCAGCATGTTCAAATACCAAATCAAATATAATATGAAAGTCTACATTGACAACATAGTGATCAAGAGTATCAAGATAGATTGGCACATTGCCGACCTAGAGAAGGTGTTCGATAAGTTGAGGCAGCACCAAATGAAGCTCATGTTGAGAAAAATACTCTCAAATTTAATCCACAGTGAGCCCATAGCAACTTGCAGTGCAGCAAGAGGCTTGGCCCGTAGTAGGGCATAGCCTATAGGCAAGCTTGGCCTGCTGATGCAGCACAGGCGAGCAAGCATGGCCTAGGTGCGTGTGCATGCAGTCCAAGTGCTGGTGTAAGCCTAATGCGTGAGTGAGCCCAGGCGCATGGGTGTGCATGCAGCCTACATGCAGGGGTGGCCCAAGATGCACGTGTGGATTTACATGGGGCCTAGCACGTGTGGGCATGGCCCAAACCGTGTGGTCTATGCGCCAGCAAAGTTTTCCAGATGATCCATGCACGTGCATGGACTGCTTAATGGTGTATGGCCCAATCTTGGAGTCCACGGCTATTGTTTTGCATTGAACTTTGTGCGGTTCACGATCGAACGACTGTAGGAGTGATTGAGAGTGATCCAAATACAGAGGCTTATTTAGGGCATGTTAAGAATCCTAAATTGAGCCTAATTCATGGTTTAGGTCTTTAAAAGGCTCGGATGGGAGCTGTGGTGGTGCAGTAGAATACCTATAGGTAGCAGCAGATTGAGAGGAGCCGATAGAGAGCAAAAATATGGATGCTTTGAGCAAACTAACAGGTAGCAATCAGAGCTATAGGAGGTCTCCTAGAGAGAGCTTTGTAAGGAAGAGTGCTTCTAGTTGAGAGAGGGATTGATTGACTATGTGGGTTGAGAATGTATGATCTTTTCTTGTAATTTTTTTTTCTTTTCTCATAGTAAAACTTGCATGCCCCATGAAGGTAAGCCTTGGCTTAATCTACATATTTGATTATTCTTTTATTTATCTTTTCTTTCTTTTTGTTGCAGTATCGACATCATTACTGAAATTCTGATCCTGAACTTGAAGGATTCATATTACGCACAAGGGATCTTTTCTAGAAGTGGTGCTGGAGCAAATAATATTATGATAATTGGTATCAGAGCCAGATTATACTAGAGTACTAGATTGTGTTGGTATTGATCAAGATTGAAGAAGATGGAGAAGATAGGTTTAATCAAGGTGAAGATCAACCACTATAATGGAAAGAGCAATTTTTCTTTATGGCAGCGAGGGTGAAGGATGTGCTCATCCAATAAAGGTTGATCGATGCTCTCTTATGTGAGGAAAAGCTGGCTATCATAGGGATGAAGGATTGGAGGTGGCTCCAAATACAGACGGTGAGTACGATCCATTTGTACTTAATGGATGAAGTGGTGTTCCATGTATTTAGTTAGACTTTTTCGACAATAATGCGGTTGAAGGTCGAGAAGATGTACATAACAAAGTCACTTACTAATGCTCTCTTCCTCTATAATTGGTTCTATCGACTGCAGATGAGCAAGGGGTAGAGCATACAAGAGCATCTTAGCAATTTTTAGAAGATTTTTACCGACCTCCTCAGTGTTGGTGAGAAGGTTGAAAAGAAGACCAAGACATTGGTCTTGCTTTCATTGCTTTTCTCTTCTTTTGAGTCTTTGGTAATTGCTCTTCTTATGAAAAAGAGCATCATCATAATGGAAGAGGTTACTTCTACACTTCTTCAGAATGAGATTCTTAGATGGGAGAATCCAATCTCGAGTTTAGATGATGACACAACTATAACAATGACTGTGGATGGTGATGATAGAAGATGAAATAATAAAGGATCGTAAGATGGATCATCCAAGTCCAAGTTGAAAAATTTTAGTAAGATCAAATGCTACCGATGTGATGAGTTTGGGCATCATATTAGAGATTGTCTATAGCTCAAAGATCGAACAAAGGCTACAGTGGCAATGGTCCATAGTAGCGATACAGATGAGATCGATGATTATGTGCTTATGGTCCCAAATGAGATATCTATTTTTTTCAGTAGTGGATTCTAAATTCTGCATGTTTGCATCATGTTTGTTATAAAGAGAAGCTGTTTAACTCTCTGAAGAGTAGTAAGAATACTATTCATTTGTTGGATGGATCGAACTATGCGATCAAAGGTACCGAGACTGTTAGCTTATAGGTATATGATGAAACAGTGAGAAAATTGAATGAGGTCTAATACATATCTAATTTCAAGAGAAATTTGATTTTACCGAGCAGACTAGATTCAAGCAATTACAAGTGAAGAGCTGATGATGGAATTCTAAAGGTCATGTGCGGTAGTAGGATTATCTTGAGGGAAAGAAAATATGGAGGATACTATCTCTTGATAGGGAGCTCGGCACGAGGTAGAGCATCAGGTGCTACTGGGAGTCCAGAGCGAGGTCAAGCTCTAGGTGCAAATAGATCAGGCATGAAATAGGAGACTTGGGAGGATGACAGGTTATATTATAGGATGAAGTTCCTACTACCATAGGATGCTATCCCGAGCAGGTCTTAAATTAGACAGAACATAATATATGATAAAGATGGGATCGAGTAGCTTGGCTCGACTTTCATATTTGTCCATTCATGAGTTGACAAGTATTTATCCCAAGATATGAGGGTGAGGTCATTAAGAAGCTTTCAAGATTAGGTGGAGGCTGAATATTAAGTTGATATGGAGATTGTTAAGAAAAATGCCTGAAATTTAATCCATAATGAACCCATAGCAGCATGCAGTGTAGCAGGAGGCCTAGCCCACAGTAGGGCATAACTCGCAGCAAAGCATGACCTATAGATGGGCTCGACCTATGGGTTGAAGTGGCCCAGGCGTGCAGTGTAGGCCAATGCGCAGCCTAGGTGCACGTGCAGCCCAGGTGTTGGCGTAGGCCCAAGCGCGAGCGAGCCCATGCATGCAGGTGCACTTGTGGCCCAAGACCATGCACGGATGCACGTAGGGCCCAGCACACGTGGGCGTGGCCTGGACCATGTGGTCCACATGCCAGAAAAGTTTTCCACATGGTCCACACATGCGCATGGACCGCCTAATGACCTATGGCCAAATCATGGGGTCTACAGGCTATTGTTTTGTGCTAATCTTCATGCGTGTGTGATTGGATGGCTATGGGAGTGATTGAGAGTGATCCAATAAATAGAGGCTTATTTGAGATGTGTTAGGAATCCTAAATCAACTCTAATTCATGGTTTAGACCTTTAAAAGGCCTTGATAGGAGCTGTAGTGGCCTGTGATGGTTCGATAGAATACTTGTGGGCAACGACAAACTAAGAGGAGCCGATATAGAGCAGAAGCAGGGATGCTTTGGATAGACTATCAGACAGCAGTCAGAGCTACAAAGGATCTCCTAGAGAAAGAGCTTTGTAAGAAAGAGTGCTTCTAGTTGAGAGAGAGGGATTGATGTATAAGGATTGAGAATGTATGATCTCCTCTTGAAAATTTTTTTCTTTTCTTGTAGTAAAGCTTGCATGACCCATAGAGGTATATCTTGATTTAATCCATGTATTTGATTGTGTTCTTTTATTTATCTCTTCTTTCTTTCTATTACGGTATTGACATTATCACCAGCGTTCTGATCTTGGACTTAGGAGATCCATATTTCATACGAGAGATCTTTCCAAGAGATGGTGTTAGAGCAAGTGGCATCATGATAGCTCAATCCAAATAAGTATATTTTTAGAGTTACCTTAAAAAAATTTCTAGAGTTCATGGTAACTCAGTAGGGGATAGAAGCCAATTCAGAGAAGATTCGAGCACTATTAGACATGAAGCACCTAAGTATTAAGAAAGATGTGCAAAGCTTGGCTGGTCGAGTGGTGGCTCTCAATCGATTTATTTCTAGAGCAACTGAGAAGTGCCTCTCCTTCTTTAAGATCTTAAGGCAAATGAAGACTTTCGAGTGGTGGGATGAATGCCAAACTACTTTCGAAGAGCTCAAGCAATACCTCGGGTCCCCTCTGCTTCTCTCCAAACTGATAAAATTTAAGGAATTATTGATGTACTTGTCCATCTCACCTAATGCTCTGAGCTTGATCTTAGTTCGAGAAGATGCAGGAACTTAGAAATCCATCTACTATACAAGTAAAATTCTTTAGGGTGCAGAAACATGATATTCTAAGATCGAGAAGATGATTTATGCACTGATTACTTTCACATAATATCTTCGACCATATTTTCAAGCCCATTCGGTGGTTGTCTTAACTGATCAACCTTTGAAGGCAATTATCTAAAGACTGGACACCTTTGAGTGCATGGCGAAGTGGGCAATCGAGCTCAAAGAGTTTGATATCAATTTTTGCCCTTAGTTGATAATGAAAGCCCAACCTCTGTCGACTTCCTCGTGGAATGTACTATTCCAAACAAGGAATCATCTTCAGTTTGCTCGAGGAGATCGGAGAAGTACCATGATGGGTTATGCACGTTGATAGAGCCTCAAATTCACAAGGATGTGAATTTGGGCTTATTCTCGCTAGTCTGGAAGGAGTTGTGATTGAATATGCTCTCCGATTTTGCTTCAAAGTTTTTAACAATGAGGCTAAATATGAGGTTTTGATAGTTGGGCTCTACCTTGCTAAAGAGCTTAGGGTGAGGGATCTTAAGGTCTTCACCAACTTACAACTTATCTTCGATCAAGTTTAAGGAGAGTATGAAGCCCAAGACCCTACCATGGTGAAATATCCACAGAAGATCAAAGAGTTGTCCTTAGCTTTTTAGATTTTGGAAGTACAATAGATACCAAGATCGGAGAATGCCTGAGCTGATGCTTTATCTCACCTCACCACCTCAAGATTGTCCGAACACAACAAGAGTCCTTGTTGAGCATCTACAAAGCTGAAGTATCAAAAAATCTGTAGTACTATAGGTCAGATATGAGCTAAGCTGGATGGATCCTATTATCGAATATTTAGTCAAGGGTGACTTGCCAACCGACCCCATTGAAGCTCATAGAGTCAAGTGCCAAGCACCATGGTATGTCCACGTGAAAGGAAGACTTTATAAGAAGTCATTCTCGCCACCCCTAATCCATTGACTATGCCCATCTAAGGTGAATTATGCTTACCGAAAGATTCATGAGGAAATTTGTGGCAACCACTTGGGGGCAGATCCATAGCCTACAAAATTATTTGATATGGGTACTATTGGCTAACTCTACAACAAGATGCAGCCGAGCTAGTTAAAAAGTGCGAGCGATGCTAGAAATATGCCAACATCCAATAGTGGCTAGTGATAGAGCTTGTATCAACTATTACTCCTTGGCCCTTTGCTATGTATGGAATTGACATCCTCAGACATTCTCATAGGCAACTAGTCAAAGAAAGTTCTTAATCATCATGTTTGATCATTTTACTAAATGGGTTGAAGTTGAGCCCTTAGTGCAAATCACTGAAGGAAAGGTTTGGAATTTTATTTGAAAATCGATCACTTATCGATTCGGACTTTCACAAACCATTATCACCGACAATGGACACTAATTTCACATAGCAAAGTTCAAGGATTTATTCTTGGAACTCTATATCAACCATAGATTTACCTCGGTTGGCCACCTATAGTCAAATGAAGAAGTTGAGATAACCAATCATACAATCTTGCAAGAATTGAAGACTAGGCTTAGCCAGATAAAGGGACTGTGGGCTAAGGAGTTCTATAATATTCTATGGATATATTGGACAACTCCTTGGACACCAATCGGGGAAACACCCTTGAACCTCGCCTTTGGTGTCGAGGTAGTTATTTCAGTCAAAATTGAATGCCGTCAACCAGGTGAAATACTATGATGAGTAGAAAAATCCTAGTCGACTTTGGGCAAATCTAGACTTGTTAGAAGAAACAAGAGAGCAAGCTCATATTAGAATGGCTTCATACCAATAATGAATGGCCCGATACTACATCCTTCGTGTCAAAATAAAGATGTTTCAACCCAACAATCTCATCCTTCAATGAGCCAAAGCGTACAAACCCATAGAACATGACAATTAGTCCTGAATTAGGAAGGACCCTATAGGATTATTGAGGTCATCTGACCCAGGGCATATAAACTTGAAAACCTTGATGCACCCCCATTCCTCGAACTTAGAATGCCAAGAACCTCAGAATGTATTATCAATAAGACCTGTAGTCATTTCTTTTTCATTAATAAAGTTATTCCTTTCAAATTCATATAGGTTTTACATGAAAATTACTATGTCAGATGGGTCGGGCTTGCTAGATGCATTGCATCGAATAATTTCCAAACCTCGGTTCTCAGCTAAGTACCTAACAAAAGAATTGATTAAGGGATATTCAGACATAGGTATGAACCTTGATGACTGGGTCAGGACCAACCCCTGGAGATATCTTGGCTCTAGCTAAGACGTCCAAATTAGTGTTTGGCTAAATACCGACGATGAGAAGATATCCTGACCTAAGTTAGGACCTTTGCAATATCATGCCTTGGAAGCATTTCGATAATATATTACAAAATTAGATAAAGGACAACACTATTTACTTGGAAAAAATATTTGCCAAGGATTGATTTCAGATTGACTCCAGATTAATCAATTTCGGCTCTGGATTACTGTCAAGGATGTCGACCTCGATAACGTATTACATACTGACGATGAGAAGATGTCCTGACCCAAGTTAGGACCTTTGCAATATCATGCCTCAGAAGCATTCCAACAACATATTACATAATCAGACATAGGACAACACTATTTTCTTGGAAAAATTATTTCCCAAGGATTGGTTTCAGATCGACTGTGGATAAATCAACTTTGGCTTTGGATTACTATCGAGGATGTCGACCTCGTACACCAACTTGAGTAGGTGATCTTTGTTTCAATATCAATTTGAAGAATATACCAAGTTAGCACAAGTTCCAAACAAGAAATGCATCAAAACATGAAAAAGTAAAGTTTATTTCATTACATAAATGTTCATTACAAAATGATCAAAAACAAAATTACAAGTCAAGGATTCTCGACACTCTTAGATGGAGCCTCGACAGCATGCTCAGCCATGACCTCAGCCCTAGCTAACGGTCGGTTCAATAATGTCCTTGGCCATGGGCTCAGCAGTAAGCTCGATCGTCGGCTCGGTAGAAGCCTTGGTCATAGGCTCAGTAGAGACCTTGGATGCTAGAATGGATTGAGTAGTTTTATCCTCCTTGCTAACTTCTAGACCAAGCCAACCGACATTGACTTCGGGAAATAGTCGGGCAAATAGGGCCTTGCAAGCCCAGAACCCACACATATATGCGATCATAAATCCCTCCATGACATCATTCTCGAAGTCCAGTGAAGCTTTGAAGTCATCTATGACCTTCAACTTGGCCTTTGCTCTTGCTCTTGCCTTCTCACCTTTGCCTGGGCCTCAACAAGCTTCAACTTGTCTTCAACAGCCTTGATTGCCACCTTACCTAGCTCCGAAGCCTCCTTGAGCTTGGCAATCTTCTGCTGCTACATTTTGGCAACACCATGCTAGCTCCATAAGTATGAAGCCTTCAAGTGTCCCAATTCTCTCCCAAGCCACTACTAGTTTAGATTTGGTTTGGGAAGCCTCCTCTTTTGCTATGTTCTTGGCCTCCTCGACAACTTTTGTCTGGGTCGTGGTAGCTTGAAGGTTCCCCTTAAGCTTCTATTTCACCTGGTTGAATCCGATGAGCACCTCTCCAAGGATTATGAAATCATAAACCAACTGCAAAAAAAAAAAAGTACCAGTAAGTAATCTTGGATGTGTGAAGAATAAAAATCCAAGTAGGATAGAAGCTTATCTTAAGAAGGCCACTATAAGAGGCATTCCAAACCATGTCTAGAGGACAAAATTTTCTTCTTCATCCAATGAGATGGCAATATTAGCATCTTCATTAGCTTCTAGATGAGCTGGTGATCATGGAGAGCCAAGTCTCCTCTTTGTACTTTCCTCATCAATGTGATGAAGTCCTTCTCGATCCTAAATGTGGAGGGCCCTGCTTTGAATCTTACCGATGGGGTTGGTGCAACAAGGGGAGGAGGCAGCAATGTTGACCATGATGAGGATGGAGATTGCCGAAGGGTGACAATATATAGAGCTTGGACCGACTCTGAGGTGATTGGGAGAGCCTCCCTTAGTAGGAGTGCAACAACAACATCAGGCGCATAGTTGATTTCTATGGGGTTGGTGCTTGAGGTCCCAGCTGATTGAGTAGGAACAGATGGGGTTGGAGGAGCCGACGAGGTTGGAGGAGCTAGAGTAGAAGTCGACGGCTTGGACTTTTGCTTCTTCGATGAGGACTCTCCCCTAGATGGGCCTGGCCTCTTCTTCAAGGCCAACTTGATTGACTCTAATGTCGGCCTCATCACTGCTCAAACTAAAAAAAAGGGATCAATTCTGGATCAAAAAAAGACAACATAGACTACAATAGTTAAAGGATTGGCCATACATTGAGGAAGCATTGGACTAATATTGACATCATTTAGTATCTGCTCAGTTACCAGTTCTTTCAACTTGGATACTTTGACATCGAGTAGAGTCTGATAATCTACTTTATTTTTGGAAAGGATTGACTTCTTTTTATTTGGAGAAAGTCGAGAATCATCCCAGATCCTATTAAAGCCTCAAGAAAGATCCAAAGAAATAAAAAAGAAATGGTTTTTCTAGCCATAGATGGAAGAAGGAAGCCTCGTAATGAATTTACATCTAAATTGGGGAGAAAAATATCACCACCCATTTTCATGATGGTGTTTCTTCAAAGTGAACATTGCTTTGAGAAGTGATGTTCTCGGATAGATATCGAGCCATTCATAGAGAATAATAAAGATCATGATCACTCAAATGGAGTTTGGAGTGATATGAATAAGAAGAATTTGATAAAAATCTAAGATATTACTAGCAAAGGGATGAAAAAGAAGACGAAGACCTGATGGGAAGCAAGCAGGGTTTCTAGTTTACTTTCGAAACTTTTTCAAAAAGTAATTATAGCAGAAATAAAAATTAATCTAATTGATTTATAAAGAGCTATAGATCTGATCTACAAATCTTATATTACTAGGATCTAATATGATATACATGCATGCTTTGAAATCTGAAAATAAAATAGCTGCAGATAGTAAAACAATTTTACTAATCTATGTGTTCAGAACATGTTACCTTGCACGAGTAGACGAACTCCGCAATCGAATCACCACCGATCTAATCACTAGGTAGATCTGATCATTGTGATGCAACCACACGTGCATCTGGCCTCCACGGATGATCCACACGAGGTCCTGAACTCGATCGACTCCTCCCGAGTGCTAGCTCGATGAAGAACACTCCTGACAGCTAGATCTGATCGAATAATTTTGATCTTCCTCCACCAAAACTTTGAATACTCTAAATCAACAAGATGGGTAGAAGAGAGGATGAGGAAGTACTCAAAAAAAAATTCATGAAGATCTAATGCTCAGATCTTGTGAAATCAGAATAGAAACCCTAGATCAAGATCTAGGACAGCACAACACTGAAACCTTAGCGCCTAGTTTTTTCTCCCAATTTTTCTTCTTAGATTTTTTTTCTTATTTTTTTTAGGCAATGGAAGGGCTCAAAAACTAGAGGAGAGAAGTCTCAAAAAAAATCTCATCCAGAAAAAATTTCAAAAATTTTATATAGGGTGAACAAGTCAAGATGGCATGTGGAAGAGTTGGGATGAAGTGGTTTGCTATTTGAATTCAAATTGCAACCGGATCAAACCCATCCATTTAGGATGTGAGAAGGGAGGGAGAAAGCCTTCTTTTGCATGGAAAAAAATTCATGAGAACATCTTTCTCGTGGAAAAAAAAGGGTGCAAAGAGGGTGAGGTGGCATATAGAAGACTAGGTCAAACTAGTCTCATAATTATTCATTTAATTGAACCAACCCAATCTAAATTGGTTAGACTCAATTAGATTAGATTAAACCCAACTTATTTAGGCTTAATTAAATCTTAATCAAATCAAAAATTAAAAAAGCCCAACCCCTGATCAAATCAGTGATCATACTTTCTCGACGATTTGGTCATCTAACAACCTAATTGGGTCAAACCCAACTGAATCTAATTTAATTAAACTTGATCCAAAAATAACTACTCAATCAAATTGAGTTAATTAGTGATCAAATCACTAATTAAATCTTTCATAAATATAAATTCTAAATTCAGTGGATATCCGGATAATAGAATTCCATCAAAATGAAACTCTTGATCGAAGAGTTTCAAATCAGTGAGACTCTTGATCCCGATGTCTGAAACAAGCGAAACTCATGATCACAGAGTCTAGACTCTTGATCATAGAGTTCTAGACAATCAGGACTCAGAGTCCTAATGCAGTAAGACTCTCGATCAAAGAGTCCCAGTCCAATGGAACTCTTGACCATAGAGTCCCAATCCAATGGAATTCTTCACCAGCCATCAAATCAGGTAGGAATCTCTAGTGTGTGTGATCTTATAGGTTTGAACCTAAGTCGGTAGCACAAGAACCACTTTTTGTACTAATCGAAGTGACTATCTAGCAATGGTACCTAACATCCGGATGATAGAATAGTCACAATCGTAATATTCAGAACCTACGTGAATATGGTTACCGCATAATTCATCCTTTTGACCTCTATGTATGAGGATGACTCAAAATTAAACTGTTAACCCTGAAAGATACATCTAAATCATGTCTCAAAGCAATTAGCCCTATGACTCCTCACTAGGACTATCCTGACCAAGGATTTGCTAAATTGAAACATAATTGAACATAGCTCCTGAACCAGAGTGGTCAATCCTTATCTTGACTCATACACCGACTCCTCAAGTACTTGAATATGCCCAAAAAATTTTTATTATTAAATTAAAAATTTAGATAGTCCGGCACCAAAGTATAGTAAGTTGCTTGAAAGTCACCATGGTGATCTCAGATCGGAGGGACACTGATACCCATATTCCTATCAGAGTAAAACTTGACAGTAGAAAAGCTCCAAAGTTGGTCACGTTCAGTGCAGAAGTATCCATACATCTTATTTGCATGCCATATCAGTATCTATATATTTCTTGATTAAGAGGACAACCAACCCATATAGCACATAATGACCTACACTCGATAGACGTTGTCATCCTTGGTAATAACGTATCATTTGGTCACGAACAGATTTAAAGACTAAAGACAAATCCTTCTTTGTCGATTCTAAATAGTCCTAAGGACATCACCACAATATAGGAGTTCATTAGAAGATATGAGATTTTATGATGATAAAATACTAAAATAAATTTTATTTATTAATAATTTATATATAAGTATAAGAAATAGCACAACCATCAATAGGCTGACGATTGGCTTGGGGCACTATTTCCAACAAGACCTACCTAGATGGTCTCCTCGTACAAGGCAAGACATGGCCTTCCTGACTTGGAATTTCTAGCCAACAAGATGAAGGAATGAATATGATGACCGAAGCCTCCTAAGATCGGCCTTAGTGATACTTGATTCCTCATTTTTGGGCCCCCAAAATTCCCTGAACCCCCATATAAGACTATCTAAGCTGTGAGGTTTAGTGGATCAGTGCCTGGACAAGGAACCAACCTCGATAGTGGTTCGAGGAGCACCCTTAGATCTGGCTCAGGGAGGAGATGGTCAAAAACCCTGGCCTCCTCACGACTTTTGACCCTAGTATCATTACCGAAAGACATTGAAGAAGCGAAATAAAGGATATATTATAAGAAGAAGAAGAAGGCCAAACCAAGAAAAGAGCAAAGAAGATGACTAAAGTATGAAAAGATAAGAAAAAGAAGGAGGACCAACCGAACAAAGAGCTCAAAAAAGGATGAGGGTGTGCTGGAGCCGAGGAAGGCGATGGCGCTGATAGCGATGGGAGTTCCTCCAGCAGGCCTAATGATAGAGTGATAGTAGTAGAATTTGACTAGCAAAAAAATAAGAAAAGAAGGATAGAAGGTCTATTTATACCGTAGTTCAATAGTCCGGACCAAAACCATCAAATGTCACAATATGGTACTGATCAGGACCATCTAATTGCATGATTCTTTGTTGCACCTTCATTAGATTCGGACACATAGACTGATCCATGAGAGAAATAGTTGACCTTACTAGTGTTCAACATGTGGCAAATCATGATAGGCCAATGAGCACTATCGTATACCCACCTTTTTCTGATCATTTTGCCATCTTGCCTCGAGCTGCCCATCTCTCATAATTATGGTGGAATTCATGAAGCGGTTCATTAATACGGCTCCAAAAGTTTCTCCACCAAGTGTGCCACGCCTTGGTGACTTGACCTATTGAACCAAAGCCTAGATCCATGTAGGTTGAATGATTCACTAGATAGGCAAAATGCCAAGGTCTTATCCTGAAGATAACTACTTTCTTTGTAGTTACTTTGAGCTTAGAAGTAGTGGGCAAGTATTATAGGGATAGCACATGACTTCGACCTTTATCTTTGGACCATCATCGAGTACCCACCTCAATGAAGATCAGCAACTAAAAGGAAATCATCCTCGACCATAACCCCACCACTTGGTTGGTCTTGTACCAACCCCATGGTCAAGTTTGAGCTGACCACCTGTAGATCTCTGAGGTGTTGGGCCATTATAGGGAACAATATGGGAGGGCGCAATCCTCCTTAAATTCTGGATGGTTGCAATGCGACATGGCATGTAAGTTAATACTACTTATTACCCACTACCCACTATCAATATGATCATGAGTCCTAATTCTCCAAGGCAGTTACCAATTAAAGAGGTAATAAACTTTTTTTCCTCTATAAAAGAGAACACACAGGATTCTCTGTAAGTTTTTTTCTACACTCTCAGAAACCCAATAACTCTTCCACTCACTAGCACTCTCTCACTATTTTGAAGGTTCTGGCTAACTTAAGCATTGAAGGATCCTCTACTAGAAAATCACTGATGATTGGATTTTTTTTTTCAAGGTTTGAGAGCCATCAAACATTCTCGAAGATCCATTACCCACCAAGCTCTAGATCGGACTTGCACCAACCACAGACACACTCTCCTCATCCTGGAACCTTGTGGTAACAAATATAGAGCACAAATTCAATGTTAAAGGCTGCCATAGCTCCATTAAATCCTTTCTCACTGAGTGGCGTAGGCATCAAGTTCTAAATCTAGGCTGCAAGAGTAGAATTGTGCTACCATTGCACTCTATTGGTCCATATGGCTTGAAAGGAATGCTCGAATTTTTCTTCGAAAGGGTGCTTGTGCAGGTCTTCAACTGGCTATGGATTCCCTTATCTCTATATGGACCGACGCTTTGGCTCTGAGAATTATTATAGATAAATTTCGCTCTTGTCGAAGTCCAGTCTGATGCTCAGCCCAATATAGTTGGTAGTCACGGAAGAGCCCCAGCAGCTAAGTCTTATCCGAATCTCCTCAACCGACCAAACTTCTCAGTGGCTGAGCTCCAGTCAAACTTCTCAACGGTCGAGCTTCAATCGGACTCCAACGAGAATCGAACTCCCTCTGCACCCCTCCAGCCAGATGCCTATGGGAGCCAAATTCCTTTCGAGCTTCTCTTTCAATCGAACTCCTCTAGGAGCCGAGCTCCTCCTAGACTTCTTCCTTAGTTGGATTCCTCCAGCGGATTACTCCTGGATAATCTCCACTAGATGCATTCCCTTTAGGAGTTCAGACTCATCTGAAATTAATATATACCAAAATCCACCAACCAATGCCTGCTTTCTCAGAGCTATGGCTATTAAATTTTGACGAACGATCGCCATCAGTCTGCTGCAGGCAACAACGATCCGCTATCAGACGGTGATGGCTGTCACCATCAATCTATTGTAGGCGGTGCTGCAGACGGCGCCTCCCTCTATGACTGACTCGATTAGACCTTGAGCGGTCTGCTATCAGATAATTGCAGTTGTCACTATCAACCCGCTACAAGCTCCGCCTATAAAAAAAAATCCTTCAGATACGTTTTCTCTGGGCTCTAAGCTCTCTTCTCCATCCTGAAATTCTATCGAGCTCTCACCTGAGCACTCCATTTCTGTTGACTAGAAGAGCTGACTTGATCATCGAAGGATCCCACCGGAGCCACCACCATCGACTCTGGATGAAACTTTATTTTGTAGGTCACCGATGGTGACCTCGTCTTCCTCAGCTCCAACTCGATCCGACATCAACTAAGTTCTACACCAACAAAATTGGCGTTAGAGGAAGGACCTCTGTCTTTGAGGTACCCTTATTCTTAAAGGAGTGCTCAAGCGATCCTGTCGACCTTCTTCTCCAAGATTCGTCTCCATCCTCTTCCTCAATCTCAAGAAATACTTCAAAAGAAGGTGACTATCCGAAGATCTACCGTATCTGCCGCCAGATTCGAGTCAGATCCATCCACTCCTGTCCCATCATCGGTCCTTCAAACTCCACCTCCATCGATGGCCATGGTAGATCTAGAGCAGTTCAACCTGCTGATGCAATGAATTTAGGGCCTCACCGAGATGGTGCAAGCATGCGACAGCTCCCAACGATGACTCCACTAGAAAACCCATCGTCAGTGTTGGTGCAGAAATCCGTCGCCGCCGGAGGTCGCCGCAATCGAAGCCACTGGGCGTCGCCGGGGACCTGCAAAACGAAGTCTCGCCCGGAACCGGTGGGGTGGTGGCTCCGGCAGGACCCTCCGACGGTCAAGTTAGTTTCCGACCAACAGTAATGGAGTGCCCGGAATGAGTTCCGGAGCTTAGAGATGTGGGGGAGAGCTTAGAGAGTCGAGAGTTCAGAGAGCTTAGCCTTAGTGTGTCGGGAGGATCCTTTATATAGTGGAGCTTGATGGTGACAACTGCAGCCGCGTGCTGGCGGGCCGCTCGAGGTTCGGCGGAGTCAGTCTCACTGGCGCCGCATACGGCGGATGGAGGGTGGCAGCCATCGCCGCCTGACGGCGGGTCGCTATCGTCCGCGGTGGACTGACTGATGGTGCGGCGGACTGACTGATGGTGCGGCGGGCTGACTGATGGTGATGGTTGCAGAGCTCGCCGAATGAAGGGATGAAGGTCCTCGTCGTGTGCCTGTTTCGGAGGATTTCGGGCTCCTGAAGAGGAAGATAGGAGGGAGTTCGGCTCCCATAGGTGTCTGGCGAGAGGCATGCAGCTAAGGCCCGTCCGCAGACGGGTTCGGCTGCTGAGAAGCCACGGCCCGGCTGTCTGGGGTTCGGCCGGCCGTTGGACTTATTAGGCTGAGGCTTGGACACTTGAGAGTTCGGTGGGAGCTCGGTCGGCCGAAGTTTGATGAGGGCGACCGCCGAGGAGTTCGGCCCAGTGACGACTGCTGAGGAGTTCGGGCTCCTGAGTGACGACTGCTGAGGAGTTCGGGCTCCTGAGTGACGACTGCTGAGTTCGCTCCTGAGCGACGACTGCTGAGGAGTTCGGGCTCCTGAGTAACGACTGCTGAGGAGTTCGGGCTCCTGAGTGACGACTGCTGAGGAGTTCGGGCTCCTGAGCGACGACCGCTTGGGGATTCCACTAAAGCCCGTCCGCTGAGGAGTTCGGCCGCTAAGAGGACTTCATTGAAGCTCGGTCGCTTGGAGTCGGTCCGAAGGAGTTCGGCCGCTGAGAGGACTTCGTTGAAGCTCGGTCGCTTGGAGTCGGTCCGAAGGAGTTCGGCCGCTGGATCCGAAGGAGTTCGGCCAGGGCTCGCTGATTCGGCCCCTAGGCAGTTCGGCCGTGTTAAGGGTTCGGCCTGGCGCCTGGCGCTGAAGCTCTTCAGCGGCTACTGGTTACATTGGGCTGAGCGTTGGGCCGGGCTTCGGCAGGAGCGGGATTTATCCCCAACAGTAGCCCCCCCACTCCCGAGTTCAAAAATTGGGGGAAGGGAGTACCAAAACAGGCGACTGCCGAAGTTCTTCTTCCAGACCCCGCATTTGTTGCAGCTGGAGCTCGGGGGGACCTCATCTCCATTCGATGTTCGGAGGTGAAATGGAACTCGTTTTCAGCTAAAGTCGATGAAGCCGTCGTTGAGGCCGGAGTCAACGTCGCCCCCCGTGGTCGGGGTCGGAGTTGACATTGCCTTCATCAACCGAAGTCGATTCGGGGGAGACCTCCTCTTTTGCAATCAAGGTTATGATCGCTTGGGGGAGACTTCGCCTCCCGCTGACGCTGCTACCGAAGTTGAAGCCGAGTCTGAAGGAGACCTCGTCTCCTGCAGTGAAGCTTACCGTAGACTCTGGGGCTCGGCCTTGGACCTTGCTCGCGTCAGGACGAGGTTCTCCTCTTGTTCCCGACGGGCTGGGGGCACACGGGACCGTCGTCCTCGTCTCTCCCCCCATCCCGTCCTTGTGGACGGGGCCTTTGACTTTGCTCACGCTAGGACGAGGTTCTCCTCCTGTTCCTAGCCGGCTGTGGGGGCACATGAGGACCGTCGTCCTCGTCTCTCCCCCATCCCGTCCTTGGTGGACGGGGCCTTTGACTTTGCTCGCGCTAGGACGAGGTTCTCCTCCTGTTCCTAGCCGACTGGGGGGCACATGAGGACCGTCGTCCTCGCTTCTCCCCCCATCCCGTTCTTTGTGGACGGGGCCTTTGACTTTGCTCACGCTAGGACGAGGTTCTCCTCCTGTTCCTAGCCGGCTGTGGGGGCACATGAGGACCGTCGTCCTCGTCTCTCCCCCCATCCCGTCCTTGGTGGACAGGGCCCTTGACTTTGCTCGCGCTAGGACGAGGTTCTCCTCCTGTTCCTAGCCGGCTGTGGGGGCACATGAGGACCGTCGTCCTCGCTTCTCCCCCCATCCCGTCTTTGTGGACGGGGCCTTTGACTTTGCTCACGCTAGGACGAGGTTCTCCTCCTGTTCCTAGCCGGCTGTGGGGGCATTTCCGCTCGCTTTTTTCCCAGTGACCCTGACATGATAGTGTCGTGCAACAAGGTTTTATTGAAGAAACTACTGGTAGTACATTCTCAGGTTTTCTGAGTTCCAAGGTCGGGGAAGCGCTAGTCCTCCGAGCTCCTTTAGGCGATAGGTACCAGGTCGGATGACCTCTACCACTACGTACGGACCTTCCCAATTTGGGACGAGCTTCCCTTGATTCTGGGGCTGGGAGACGGCTGCTCGTCGGAGCACTAAGTCCCCAACTCTGAACGCCCTGCTTTTGACTCTGGAGTTGTAATACCGAGCCACCTTCTGCTGGTAGGCGGCCATTCGGATGCGGGCTGCCTCCCTCCTTTCCTCCAGCAGGTCGAGGTTGGTTCTGAGGTCTTGGGAGTTGAGTTGCTCGTTGAAGCCCACGATTCGAGCAGACGGGAGTTTGAGCTCGATCGGAATGACCGCCTCGGTGCCGAAGGCCAAGGCGAAGGGTGTCTCGCCGGTCGGTACCTCTCGTTGTTCGGTATGCCAGAGAACGTGGTAGAGTTCGTCTACCCAGGCCCCTTTCGCCTTGTCGAGCCTCGTCTTGAGGCCTTGCAGCAGGGTCCGATTGGTCACTTCGGCTTCCCCATTGGCTTGCGGATGAGCCACCGACGTGAAGTGGTGGGAGACGTTTTAGCCCTTCGCAGAACTCGGCAAACCGGGCTCCAGCGAACTGTCGCCCATTATCGGTTATGAGAGCTCGGGGCAGACCGAACCGGCAAATCAGCGTCTTCCAGACAAAGTCCTGCACCTTGGCCTCAGTGATCTTCGCTAGTGGTTCCGCCTCGACCCACTTGGTAAAGTAGTCGATCGCGCATCAGAAGGAACTTCCGTTGTCCGGACGCTGTTGGGAAGGGGCCGAGGATGTCCATCCCCCACTGCGCGAAGGGCCAGGGTGCAGTGAGCGGAGTGAGTTCGGACGCCGGCTGCCTTTGCACGCTGGCGTTCTTCTGGCAGCGGTCACACCTCCTCACGTATTCCGTGGAATCGCGAAGTAGGGTCGGCCAGTAGTACCCTTGCCGAAGCAGTCTTTGCGATAGGGATCTGGCTCCCGCATGACTTCCGCAGAGTCCTTCGTGGACATCCTGTAGCGCGATGCAGGCCTCAAGAGGGTCGGAGGCACCTCAGCAACGGAAGGGAGTACGATCTCTTATATAACCTGCCATCGTACAAGACGTAGCGGGAGGCTTGACTCCTGAGCTTCCGAGCTTCTTTCCGGTCGTGGGGGAGGACCCCTTCTTCGAGGTAGGCGAGCAGCGGATCGATCCAGCTGGGCTCGAAGTCCGTCCGCAGGACGGCCTGAGGTTCCTCGGTGGTCGGGCACTTCAGAGTTTCCAGAAACACCTCTTTTGGTAGTTCGGCCGGGGCAGAGGCCAAACTTGGAGAGGAGGTCGGCCCTTGTATTCCCGGTCCTCGGGATGTGCCGAAATGTCGAAGCTGTCGAAGGCTGGTATTAAAGTTCTTCACCTTCCCGAGGTACACCACCATGCTTTCCTCCCGCGCCTCGTAGCTGCCGCCGACCTGACCGACCACCAATTGGGAATCGCTATAGACTTGAAGCCGACCCACCTTCAATTCCCTGGCTATCTGCAGCCCGGCTATCAGTGCTTCATACTCGGCCCCATTGTTGGTTTGTGGAAATTCGAAGCGCAACGCGTACTCGGTGACGATCCCCTCGGGGCTAACCAGGACCAGCCCTGCACCGGCCCCGCTAGAGTTGGATGAGCCATCCACATGCAGAACCCAGGCGCCTTCAAGAAGGTCGGCCCTTTCTTCAGGGAAGCTCGACCGCCACAGCTCGGCTTCGTCGGGGCCTGGTCTCTCGCTAATGATAGTCTCGCTTGATTCAAGCTCGGCTTCGACTGGTGCGGTGCATTCCAGCACGAAGTCCGCCAGTATCTGAGCCTTGATCGATGGCCTGGGTCGGTAATTGATGTCGAACTCCGTGAGCTCGATCGCCCACTTGGCGATCCTTCCCGAAGCGTCCGCGCGGTGGAGGACGGCTCTTAACGGTTGGTCCGTGAGGACCGTGATGGTATGCTCCTGAAAGTAAGGTCGGAGCTTCCTGGCTGCGATCAGAAGACAGTAAATTAGTTTTTCTAACTTGGAATACCTGGTTTCCGCGTCCCTCAAGGCTCGGCTCACGTAGTAGACTGGTTGTTGCGCCTTCACATCTTCCCTGACCAGGACAGCCGCCAGGGCCATTGGAGAGACAGCTAGGTATAGGAGCAGCCCTTCTCCAGGTTCGGGCTTTGCCAGCAATGGAGGCGCGCCGAGGTAGTTTTTAAGCTCTTTGAATGCCTGTTTGCACTCCGCCGTCCAGCAAAAATCTTTCGGTCGCCTGAGGACTTGGAAGAAAGGCAGGCACCGCTCGGCCGACCTTGAGACAAAGCGGTTCAAGGACGCCACCTTCCCAGCCAGGCGCTGAACTTCCTTAATTGTTTTCGGGGCAGTCATCTCCTGGATGGCTCGGATTTTCTCGGGATTTGCCTCGATTCCGCGTCTCGACACCATGAATCCTAAAAATTTTCCGGAGGTCACGCCGAAGGCGCATTTGGTCGGGTTCAACTTTATCTTGTGCCTCCTAAGCGCACCGAAAGTTTCTTCAAGGTCGGCGAGGTGGTCTGTCGAGGCTCGGCTTTTTGACCAGCATGTCGTCCACGTACACCTCCATGTTGCGGCCGATCTGCCCCTTGAAAACCTTGTTGACCAAGCGCTGGTAGGTGGCTCCTGCATTCTTGAGTCCGAAAGGCATGACCCTGTAACAATAGAGACCTCGGTCAGTAATAAAGGTGGTCTTCTCTTCATCCTCGGGCGCCATGCGTATCTGGTTATAACCAGAAAATGCGTCCATAAAAGTGAGGAGCTCGTGGCCCGAGGTTGCGTCCACCAGCTGATCGATCCTCGGCAGGGGGTAGCTATCCTTTGGGCAGGCTTTGTTCAGCTTCTTGAAGTCGACGCACATCCTCCATTTGTTGTTTGCTTTTTTGACGAGGACCACGTTCGAGACCCAGGTCGGATAGTTGACCTCCCGGATGAGTCCAGCTTCAAGGAGCTTATCCACTTCTTCGGCTACCGCCTTCTGTCTTTCTGGAGCTTGGCGGCGTAATTTTTCTCTGACGGGTCGGTGCCTTGGGTCGATGGCCAGCCGATGTTCTATGACATCGGCGTCGATCCCTGGTACATCCGCTGGGGCCCAGGCGAAAACGTCTGCATTCCTTCTGAGGAAAGCGACGAGCTGTCCCTTGACCTCAGCCACTAGGTTGGAGCCGATCCGCACCTCATGCCCCGGGTCTCCATCGCGTAAGGACACAGGGACGAGGTCTTCCGCAGGTTCGCCCCGTTCTTCAGCGAGGTCGTCGCGGACGTCCAGTCCGTCAACAAGGCAAGGGTCGGGCCGGTCTCCCTCGCGTAGGGCGATTGAGTAGCAGTACTTTGCCAGGGCTTGGTCTCCTCTGACTTCGCCGACTCCATGGCTCGTCGGAAATTTCATCTTTAAGTAGTAGGTTGACACTACCGCCCGCAGCGCGTTAAGACCTGGTCGCCCAAGGATAGCATTATAGGCGGACGAGGTCCTCACGACAAAAAAGTCAATCCGCGTCTTGGCCAATTTTGGGGATTGGCCCGCCGTCACCGCCAAAGTCACCATGCCTTCGACCGGAACGGCGTGTCCGGCAAATCCCACCAGGGGGGAACTTACAGGTCCTAAGCGGATGTCAGGTAGGGACATTTTCAAGAAGGCATCGTAAAACAATATGTCCGCCGAACTCCCATTATCCACCAAAACGCGGCGTACATCATAATCAGCGATGTTTAAAGAGATTACAACCGCGTCGTTATGCGGAAATCTGGTCCCCTGGGCGTCTGCTTCGGTGAAGGTCACGGGCTCCGAGGTCCTCTGTCTCTTTGCCGATCCCTCGGATTCGTCGGTCTTTCTCTGCTGCGGTCCCCCCGAGATGGTGTTAATGACGCCAAGAGACGGCCGGTCCTCCTGCCGATCTTCCCCAATCGGCGGCAACATTCTCGGCCGATCTTCCTGCTCTTTAGATCGCCTTCGCAGGAATCGGCCAAGCCTGCCCCGCCGGACCAGCTCCTCGATTTCGTCCTGGAGCTGGACGCACTCTTCGGTATCGTGACCGTGGTCACGGTGGTAAAGGCAGAATTTGTTGGGGTTGCGTCTTCTGGGATGGGAACGCATCCTCTCCGGCTCCGGAAGTCGTCCCTTGATCTCCAGCAGTACTTGAGCCTTCGGGGCGTTGAGGGGGGCGTAGCTGTGAAAACGCCGTCGGAGGGGAGAACCTCGGCGCGGGGACGGGCCTCGTCGTGGGGATGAACCTCGGCGCCGAGGGGAACTTCGGCGTCGGGTGGGACTTCGGTGCCGAGGAGAACTTCGGCGCGCCCTCCCGTCCGTGGCTTCCCGCCCCCGAGCCTGAGGTGGAGTCTGGGGACGTCCGCGACCGGGGGGAGTTCGGGAATGCGGCCAGGCTTCGGTGCGCTTTCTTTCCTCGGCAGGCCTTCCCGCTCTGCCTACCCGTCGCTTGTCGCGAGCTTCACCATCCTTGGCTTCGAAAGCCTCTTCTGCCCGGGCATAGCTTTCGGCCCGAGCTAGCATGTCAGCGAAGTCCCTGGGATATTTCTTCTCCAGGGAAAACAGCAGGTCGTTCTTCTGAAGGCCGCCCTTGAGGGCGGCCATAGCAACTGATTGGTCCAGGTTCCGGACTTCCAGCGCGGCAGTGTTGAACCGGGTGACGTAAGCCCGGATGGGTTCCCCCTCTTTTTGCCTGATGGCCAACAGGGAATCCGAGCCTCTGCGCGGCCGTTTGCTGCTGACGAAGTGGGCCGCGAATTGTTGACTCATTTGGTCAAACGACAGGATGGTGCCCGGCTTAAGCGCCGAGTACCAATTCCTAGCCGCTCCCTTGAGGGTAGAAGGAAAAGCCCGACACAAAATGGCATCGGGCGCGCCATGGAGTAACATCGTCGTCCTGAAGGCCTCCAAATGGTCGACCGGGGTCAGTGGTCCCATCGTAGCTTTCGAAATGCGGGAGCTTGAAGTTCGGTGGTACCTGTTCCTGCATAATTTTCTGTGAGAAGGGAGGATCAGTGCAAATATCGTTACCGCGGGAGGAAGGAGTATGACGAAGTTCTTCTATGCGCCGTCCCATCTCCATGAGTCTTCGGTCCAGGAAATCTTCGCGATCCTTGATCCCCAAGGTCTTCTCGCGGAAGGGGTGCGAAGCTTCTCCCTGAGTTGAGCCGCGGTCCGAGCAGGGGCTCTTTGCCGGCTGCCCCTCTCTCCCGAGGGCCGGAGGTTGGGTAGCCCACATCGGTCGCTCCTGGACTGGATTCCCGGGCTCCGGGGAACCCCGCGCCGGTCGAGTGGGCGCTGGACCTCGCGAATGCGTGGCTTGCACTGCCTGCACCGCCTCCGTAAGATCGCGGACCTGCTGGGCAAGCAGGTCGAACCGCTCCGCATCTACCGCGAGTACGGAGCGGGCCCGCGTCGCCGGGGCCGGAGTGGGAGCGGACGGACCCGAACGGGATTGGGCCGCGGAGGCTGCCGACCTCCGGGTCGAGGTTCGTCTGGGAGGCATTTTTCTTTTCAGAAAAGGAATACTGAAGAGGGAGGAGAGAGATCCGGAGCAGGGGAGGGAAATCGTCGCCGAGCACTCCTTTAAGAACAAGGGAACCTCGAAGGTTCAATCCCTCGTTCCCACAGACGGCGCCAATCTGTTGGTGCAGAAATCCGTCGCCGCCGGAGGTCGCCGCAATCGAAGCCGCTGGGCGTCGCCGGGGACCTGCAAAACGAAGTCTCGCCCGGAACCGGTGGGGTGGTGGCTCCGGCAGGACCCTCCGACGGTCAAGTTAGTTTCCGACCAACAGTAATGGAGTGCCCGGAATGAGTTCCGGAGCTTAGAGATGTGGGGGAGAGCTTAGAGAGTCGAGAGTTCAGAGAGCTTAGCCTTAGTGTGTCGGGAGGATCCTTTATATAGTGGAGCTTGATGGTGACAACTGCAGCCGCGTGCTGGCGGGCCGCTCGAGGTTCGGCGGAGTCAGTCTCACTGGCGCCGCATACGGCGGATGGAGGGTGGCAGCCATCGCCGCCTGACGGCGGGTCGCTATCGTCCGCGGTGGACTGACTGATGGTGCGGCGGACTGACTGATGGTGCGGCGGGCTGACTGATGGTGATGGTTGCAGAGCTCGCCGAATGAAGGGATGAAGGTCCTCGTCGTGTGCCTGTTTCGGAGGAGTTCGGGCTCCTGAAGAGGAAGATAGGAGGGAGTTCGGCTCCCATAGGTGTCTGGCGAGAGGCATGCAGCTAAGGCCCGTCCGCAGACGGGTTCGGCTGCTGAGAAGCCACGGCCCGGCTGTCTGGGGTTCGGCCGGCCGTTGGACTTATTAGGCTGAGGCTTGGACACTTGAGAGTTCGGTGGGAGCTCGGTCGGCCGAAGTTTGATGAGGGCGACCGCCGAGGAGTTCGGCCCAGTGACGACTGCTGAGGAGTTCGGGCTCCTGAGTAACGACTGCTGAGGAGTTCGGGCTCCTGAGTGACGACTGCTGAGGAGTTCGGGCTCCTGAGCGACGACCGCTTGGGGATTCCACTAAAGCCCGTCCGCTGAGGAGTTCGGCCGCTAAGAGGACTTCATTGAAGCTCGGTCGCTTGGAGTCGGTCCGAAGGAGTTCGGCCGCTGAGAGGACTTCGTTGAAGCTCGGTCGCTTGGAGTCGGTCCGAAGGAGTTCGGCCGCTGGATCCGAAGGAGTTCGGCCAGGGCTCGCTGATTCGGCCCCTAGGCAGTTCGGCCGTGTTAAGGGTTCGGCCTGGCGCCTGGCGCTGAAGCTCTTCAGCGGCTACTGGTTACATTGGGCTGAGCGTTGGGCCGGGCTTCGGCAGGAGCGGGATTTATCCCCAACAGTCAGGATGTCGAGAACCGACCTCGAGAAAGAGCATTTAGGCCAGCATACCCATCGCTGCTGGGAAGGAAAAATAGAGAGCGGAGGATCTAAGTTTGGATCATGGTTTTTCTTTAGAGGAGACCTTCTCCATCTGTAGCCAGAAGCCCTCCAAGGTCTGTGATCGAGATGACGTCCTCAATCACAAACTGCGGAAGATGGACCTACGACTATTAAATTTTGACGAACGATCACCATCAGTCCGCTGCAGGCGATAATGATCCGCTATCTGGCGACGATGGCTGTTGCCATCAATCTATTATAGATGGCGCTGTAGATGGTGTCTTTCTCTGTGACTGACTCGATCAGGCCTCGAGCGACTTGCTATCAGATAGCTGCAGCTGTCACTATCAATCCGCTACAAGCTCTGCCTATAAAAAAGAACCCTCCAAACACATTTTCTTTGGACTCTAAGCTCTCTTCTCCCTCTCAAAACTTTGTCGAGCTCTCGCTTGAGCACTCTATTTCTGTTGGCCAGAAGAGCTGACTTGATTGTCGGAGGGTCCCATCGGAGCCACCACCACTAACTTCGGATGGAACTTTATTTTGCAGGTCACCGACGGTGACCTCATCTTCCTCAGCTCCAGCTCGATCTGACGTCGATCAAATTTTACACCAACAGAATTGACGCTAGTGGAAGGGCCTTTGTCTCTGAGGTACCCTTATTCTTAAAGGAGTGCTCAAGCAACCCTACCGACCTTCTTCTCCAAGATTCATCTTCACCTTCTTTCTCAATCCCAAGAAATGCCTCAAAAGAAGGTAACTACCCAAAGATCTTCCATGTCTGCCATCAGATCCGAGCTGGATCCATCCACTCCTGCCCCATCATCGATCCATCAACCTCCACCTCCATCGGTGGCCATGGTAGATTCAGAGCAGTTCAACCTACTAATGCAGTAGGTTTAGGGCCTCACCAAGATGGTGTAGGCCATGCGGCAGCCTTCGGTGGTGACTCCATCAAAAAATCCACCGTCAGGATGTCGAGAACCAGTCCCAAGGAAGAGCATTTGGGCCAGCATGCCCGTCATCGCTGGAAAGGGAAAACAGAGAGTGGAGGATCTGAGTTTGGATCATGGTTTTCCTTTAGAGAAGACCTTCCCTATCTGTAGTCGAAAGTCCTTCAAGGTCTGTGATCGAAACGACGTCCTCAATCATAAACTATGAAAGATGGACCGATGGATTGAGGAGCTTGATCGCATCACCCCAGCTCATCATGACGACGTCTGCATCGACCCTCCTTTCTTTCTCCGAATTATGTAAGAGTCCATTCCATCGAACTTCAAGCTTCTTCAATTTGAAAGTTACGATGAAACCTCCGATCTGATTGATCATCTAGAAATTTTATTAGTGCAAAATTTGATTGACACCAGATCAAGCTGGAGTTGAGGGAGATGAGGTCGCCGTCAGTGATCTGCAAAATAAAGTTCTATCCGGAGTCGGTGGTGGTGGCTCCAGCGAGATCCTTCGACGATCAAGTCAGCTCTTCTGGCCAATAGAAATTGAGTGCTCAGGCAAGAGCTCGGTAGAGTTTCGAGAGGGAGAAGAGAGCTTAGAGCCCAGAGAAAATATATTTGGAGGATCCCTTTTTATAGGTAGAGCTTATAGCGGATTGATGGTGACAGCTGCAGCTGCCTGATAGCAGGCCGCTCAAGGTCTGATCGAGTCAGTCACAAAGGGAGGCACCATCTGCAATGCCGCCTATAACAGATTGATAGTGACAGCCATCGCCGCTTGGTAGCGGATCATTATTACCTGCAGCGGACTAATGGCGACTGTTCATCAAAATTTAATAGTCATAGCTCTGAGAAAGCAGACGTTGGTTGGTGGACTTTGGTATATATCAATTTCAGAGGAGTTTGAACTCCTAAAGGGAATGCATCTGATGGGGATTATCCGAGAGTAATCCATCGAAGAAATTCGACTAAAGGAGAAGTCTAGGAGGAGCTCGACTCCTAGTGGAGTTCGATCGAAAGAAAAGTTCGAAAGAAGTTCGGCTCCCATAGACATCCGACTGGAGAGGCGTGGAGGAAGTTTGATTCTCGTGGGAGTCCGATTGGAGCTCGACCGCTGAGAAGTTTGATTAGAGCTCGACCGTTGTGAAGTTCGGCTAGAGCTCGATTGTTGAGAAGTTCGATCGGTTGAGGAGATTCAGCTAAGACTCGATCGCTGGGGCTCTTCCATGACTATCGGCTGCATTAGGCTGAGCATCAGATTGGACTTCGACAGAAGTGGTGTTTATCCCCAACAATAGTCCTCCCGACTTTCGAGTTTGAAACTCGAAGGAAGGAAGTGCAGAAAAGATGACTGTCGAAGTTCTCTTCAGGGCTCTACGCCAGTTCAGATTGAAGTTCGTGGGAGATCTCATCTCCAGTCGAGATTGAAGGAGATCTCGTCTTCTATGGCTGAGGCCAAAGGTTGAGCTCCTCGGGGGAGATATCATCTCCAACAGTCGAGGTTGAAGGTGAAGCTCGAGAGAAATCTTATATCCTATGGTTGAGGTTGGCTCAGGGGAGATCCTATCTCCTACGGTCAAGGTTGGCTCGGGAAAGATCTTATCTCCTACAGTCGAGGTCGAAGCTCGGGGAAGATCTTATCTCCTACGGTCAAGGTTGGCTCGGGGGAGATCTTATCTCCTGCGGTCAAGGTCGAAGCTCGGGGGAGATCTTATCTCCTGCAGCCAAGGTTGGCTTAGGAGAGATCTCATCTCCTGCAATCGAGGTTGAAGCTCGGAAAGATCTCATCTCCTACAATCGAGGTTGAAGCTCGGAGAAGATCTTATCTCCTGCAGCCGAGGTTGGCTCGGGAGAGATCTTATCTCCTGCAGTCAAGATTGGCTCGAGAGAGATCTTATCTCCTACAGTCGAGGTTGTCTCGGGGAGATCTTATCTCTTACGAGGTTGAAGCTTGGAAGAGATCTTATCTTCTGCAGTCGAGGTCGGCTCGGGGGAGATCTTATCCTCAGTCTCAGCTCGAGGAGATCTTATCTCTGCAGTCGAGGTTGAATCTCTCCTGAAGAATTTTCTAGGTTGGCTCGCTGCGGTCGAGAGAAAGATCTTATCTCCTGCAGTCGAGGTTGAAGCTCGGGGAAGATCTTATCTCCTACAATCGAGGTTCGCTCAGGGGAGATCTTATCTTCTGCAGTCGAGATTAGCTCGGAGAAGATCTTATCTCCGACAGTCGAGGTCGAAGCTTGGAGGAGATCTTATCTCCTACAGTTGAGGTTGGCTCGGGGGAGACTTTATCTCCTGCAGCCGAGGTTGAAGCTTGGGGGAGATCTTATCTCCTGCTTCTGGCTGGCGTCTGAGGAACCGACCCAGCCAGCCTCTCCTGATGAGCTTTTCGATTTCATCTCATAGCTGAACGCATTCTTCAGTATCATGGCCATGGTCACGATGGTAGAGGCAATACTTACTTCAATCGCTTGTTTGGGGAAGATCGTAATTCTTCTGATATTGGTAGCTAGCTCTTAATTTCCATCAGTACTTAAGCTTTAGAAGCGTTGAGGGGGACATAGTTGTGGAACCTTTTGGAGGAGGACTTCTTCACGTCCTTCTATCGAGACTTTCTTGATGACGAGCTCGAGGAGGAGTTCGGGCTCGCTTGCGCTCGGAGGGAGTCCGTGAGCACGGCCGAACTTCACTCGGACCTTCATTGGCGGTGGATCCACTATACTCGTCCACCCGCCGCTCTCCTATGATTTCTTCATCCTTCAACTTGAAGGCTTCTTCCACACGGACATACCTCTCGGCCTGGATTAGCAGATCAGCAAAGTTCCTGGGGTACTTCTTCTCCAGAAAAAATAGCAAATTGTTCTTCTGAAGAACGTCCTTGAGTGTGGCCATTGCAATAGACTGGTCTAGATTTCGAACCTTCAATGCCGCAGCGTTAAATTGGATGACATAAGTCCGAATGGATTCTCCCTTCTTTTGCTTGACATTCATAAAAAAATCCAAATCTCGATGCGGACGTCGGCTGCTGACGAAGTGAGCCATGAATTGATGGCTTATCTAATCAAAAAAGAAGATCGTACCTGACTTCAATGTCGAGTACCAGTTTTTTGTTGCTTTCTTTAGGATAGATGGAAAAGCTTGATGTAATATGGCATTTGGTGCGCCATGAAGTAGCATCATGGTCCGGAAGGCCTTCAGATGATCAACCGGATCGGATGTTCCATCATAACTTTCAAATTGAAGGAGCTTGAAGTTTGGCAGAATAGGCTCTTGCATAATTTGGGGAGAGAAAGGAGGGTCGATGCAGACGTCGTCATGATGAGCTGGGGCAATGCGATCGAGCTCGAAGTTCGCCTTTTCTGCACTCTCTTCCTTCGAGTTTCGAACTCGAGAGTCGGAGGGACTATTATTGGGGATAAACCCCGCTCCTATTGAAGTTCAGTCTGATGCTCAGTCCAATCTAGCCGGTAGTCACGGAAGAGTCCCAGCGGCTGAGTCTTAGCCGAATCCCCTTAACCGACCGAACTTCTCAGCGGTCGAGCTCCAATCGAACTTCTCAGCGGTCGAGCTTCAGTCGGACTCCCACAAGAACCGAACTCCCTCCGCGCCCCTCCAGCCGAACACCTATGAAAGCCAAACTCCTTCCGAGCTTTCCCTTCGGTCAAACTCCTTCAAGAGCCAAGCTCCTCCTAAACTTCTTCCTCAGTCGGATTCCTCCAAAGGATTACTCCCAGATAATCCCCACCAGACACATTTTCTTCAGAAGTCCGAACTCCTCTGGAATTGATATATACTAAAGTCCATCAATCAATGCCTACTTTCTCAGAGCTACGGCTATTAAATTTCGACGAACGATCGTCATTAGTCTGCTGCAAGCGACAACGATCCGCTACCAAGCGGTGATGGCTGTCACCATCAATCTGTTGTAGGCAACACTGCAGACGATGCCTCCCTTTGTGACTGACTCGGCCAGACCTCGAGCGGCCTGCTATCAGGCAGCTGCAGCTATCACCATCAATCCGCTACAATCTCCGCCTATAAAAAGGGATCCTCCAGATACGTTTTCTCTGGGCTCTAAGCTCTCTTCTCCTTTCCAAAATTCTGTCGAGCTCTCACTTGAGTACTCCATTTCTGTTGGCCAGAAAAGCTGATTTGATCATCGGAGGGTCCCGTCGGAGCCACTACTACCGACTCCGGACGGAATTTTGTTTTGCAGATCATCGACGGCGATCTCATCTCCCTCAGCTTCAGCTCGATCCGACATCAATCAAATTCTGCACCAACAAAAATCAAGAAGAAGGGACACCTTTAGCACCTCTGTCAATAGCTACAAGTATTAACCAGTACTTCTTTTCCTTAATTTATGGAAATGTATCGTCCATTTGGGCTTTTGTAGGTATTTTTGTGGTATCTGCTGCTTAATTTTTCTGCCTTTGGTCGTGACTACTGTTTGCTCTATTCTAAACTTGGTGTTTTGATGTCGTCAGGAGATTGTGACAACTCTTCTTTTTCTTTGAGTTAGATGGTTGCAGCTCCATTGTACCTTATTTCACCTGGTCAATGAGATGAACACCAGGTTTGCCACCAATTTTATAAAAGAAAATATATGAGAAAACAGAAAATTGGAGGGTGATCTATTCAAGTCTCTCGTGTACGAAAGGAGGTGAAGCCATAATTGGCTGAGTGGTGTTTTGAAGAGGTAGAAATAATAATATAGCCCTTGGCACACACCACTGCATTTAATTGTATTGGCATTTCTTTCCCTCCCTCGAAGGGGGTTGGACGGAAAATGGGTCCTCATGGCTTGTTTATGCTGTCATGCTACTGATGTTTGAATTGGAAGGAGATATGAGTGGGAGTGGATCCTTTCGCTTGCAGTTTCAAGAACTTTCACTGTTAAGATGCCTTTCCAGAGAAAGGAAGTGGGGCTATGGAGCTATGATAGGAACTATGGAATAGGAATGACTAAGATAAAATAACATAAAGAAAGCAACAATACAATTGTTTGATTGGCTAAGGGCATTTTCTTGGGATTATAATTCGGTATTTATAAGTGACTTCTATTAATTACTGGGATAGATGTTATTACTTAAGTCAATACTTAATTTTGATACTTGTTTTTGCTAGTTGGTGTTAACACTTATATCATTCTTCTCATGTTCTAGGTAGTGGTAAGATAAGCATCACTATGCAATTTTGACACTTGCTCCTGTTGGTTTATTGTGTCACATAGACCACTATTGTCATGCAACTTTGCTACTCTTATATTTTGCATGGCACTATCATTCCTCCACTTATTGGGTAGTGATAATTGTTGGTTAGCCACCTCATATGTTCTCCATAAAAGCCTCATCATGAATTGATAAAACTCACCCTTCTCAATCTATACTCGAGTATTCAACCTATATATTTGATGTATTTGTAAGACTTTTCTATATAAAATCATGTAGGAGATTAGAATATAAAATTATTAAAAAAATCAAAAATAAAATCTAATTATACCATAGGAGTTTTGAACAGCCATTGATAATTACTATAGCAGTGCCCTGCAGCAGAAGAAAATAACGACAGGATAGATCTTCCTCTCAATTTTCACTTTATGCCCATCTCCGCAATGGGATAATTGCATCTTAGGAACGTAGAGATTTTGATACTCGAGGATTTTTCTACAAATAGGTATATATAAAAATAGAGTGGAGATCTAGCTCAATTAGTAATGCTAATGGGTCCATCCAAGGTCTATTAACTAAATTGGGTATACACCAAAATCTTTTTTATTGCATGGCTAAGACAACAAGGCCCAAAATAACAATATAATCATAGATAATTATGGTCTCTTCAACCATTCATTCAAACGACAACTTAGTCTATATTTTATGATAAATCAATATAAAGAAATCAATCCATAATCAATAGAAGCACTTTTATGAGAAATTCCAATATTCTCCACTTGGGCAATATTGGTTAAAACCTCTCTTTATTCATTCAAGAAACTATATTTATTATACATGTAGTTCAAAAATGGCTCCCGAGCTAAGTGCATCTCATGTGATCATATATGTAAATATCTTAAATGAATAATATCTTTAGTCAAAATCTGATCCACTAAAATTACTAATATTGAATTACAACAGTCCTCATATCATTTATTAATATAAGACCTATCTATGATTATAAATGTTAGTAATCTCATTGATATGAATTTTGGTTATATAGTACATATAGTATGAACTTTGTGCCGATCAAAATATATAAAGCTTATCATCAATCCATTTTATGGTCTCAAATGAACCTCTTTATGCTTTTCAATAAAAGCTATAATAATTTTAAGCTTATATTTAATTTTATCATCATATCTCAAGATGAGTCATTTATGTCTCAAGACGATTGATGATATCAACAACCACATAAGCAATAATATCTTTAGGCTTAAGCCACATCTTTATACTTAAGATTTTTATTTAAATAATATTTATAAATAACTATATGTGCATAAATATAAATATGATATTTATTATAAAAATAATAAAAAATAAAAAATTTATGACATTCATATAATGTTAACAAAACAATGCTCCTATTAACTAAGTACACTAAAATATTTCAATAAACCCATCTTTTCCATGTGTTTAAGAAATAGAATGAATGTAATTAGTCATTTGGTTAATGGACCTACTAGCATTGCATTAGTCTTTATGTATTCAATCATGATATCTCTTTTTTTAATCAAACTATGACTGTAAGGTACTTTATTTTTATATGTTTAGATATGTTGGAACTCTTATTGTTCCTTGATAAGAATACAACTATACTATTATCATAATAAATTTTAGATGGTTCCAAGATGGAATCCACCATCAATAGTCTTGATATAAAATTCTTTAACCAAACAACATAGGTGGCAACTCTGTAACATGCCACAAAAAAAAATTTACTTGTATGGTAGACAATGCCACAAAAGTCTTTTTGAGCTCTTCTAAGAAATAGCCCCTCTAGTTAGCATAAAAATAAAACCAAAAGTGGATTGCATATTATCCACACAAATAGCAAAATCAAAATCATAATATCCAATCAGATCAAGATGATTAGAACTTCTATAAGTTAGCATTAAATTTTTTATTTTCTATAAATATCTTATAATCTTTTTAGCTATCTTCAATGCTCTATACTTGGATTTGCTATATATCTGCCAAGTACACAAATAATATATGCTATATCCGGTTTACTGCAAACTTGTGCATACATCAAACTACCTATAATATTAGAATAAGATATACTTTTTATAGATTCTCTTTCTACATCATTCTTAAAATACTGGTTCCTACTGAATTTATCTTCCTTGACTAGTACATTTCCAAGTTTGCAATTATGCATAGCAAATCTTTTCAGTACACAATGCAAGTTCTTTGAGACATTCCCAATATATCAAGGGCTCTATGCTTGTGAATTTCAATACCAAGTACAAATGAAGTCTCTCCAAGATCCTTTCTATCAAATATCTTAGATAGTAAATGCTTAGTCTCATAAAATAATATGGTGTCATTACTAGCCAACAAGATATCATCAATATATAAGATAAGAAAGATAAATTTATTTTTACTGACCTTAAGATATATGAATTAATCCACTTTATTTTCTATAAATCTAAAATAATTTATAATGTTATCAAACTTAAGATACCAATGTCTTGATGCTTTCTTAAGACCATAGTTGATTTCTTAAGCCCATGTACCATATTTTTTTTCACTTTTAATAAAATCTTCTGGTTGAATCATGTGAAGTTCTTCAAGATCACCATTCAAAAAAGCTATCTTAATGTCTATCTAATGAAGTTTTAGATCAAAATGGCCATAAGTACCATAATTATTCTAAAAGAATACTTATAAGAGATGGGAGAAAAGGTGTCATTATAATTTATGCCTTTTTTCCATGTAAAACCTTTTACAACTAGTTTAGTTTTATAACATTCAATATTATCATTAGAGTCTTTCTTAGTTTTTAAATATCTATTTACACTTTATAAGCTTAAACCTCTCAAGTAATTGATAAACACATAAAATATATATATAAGTGTTAATTTATTATATTAAATTATCCTTATTCTTAAGAATTGATACTTTTATTTTATCTTTTGTAGAAAAGAAGATCACAGATGGTAAAAGCTCGATTTATGGATCACAATGAAATAAATTTGAAGCCAATCGAAGTTAAAACGGATCCAGAATAGAGATTCAAAAAAAAGAAAAGAAAAATAAAAAAAATGAAAACCACTCAGCCACTACAACTGGCTGAGCAGGCACGCCAAGCCAAGTCACCACATCCAGCTCAACCGATGCATCCCAGCCTAGTCAGCGCGCCAGCAAGCCGGCCCAGCCAGAAAAGCCAGCACGCCAGCCCACAAAACAGAAGCCCACCAGGCCCGTCGGTGCACAGTAGATCGATCGGTTGGTCTACAGATCAGGCATGGACCATCCAACTTAGCAGACGTGCCCAATCAGAGTACGCCGCGTGGTGGACCTAGACCCTTAAGGGGTTCATCGAAAATCCATCATGGCTCACGAGGGCAGAAAGGTAATTTTGTCAGGCAGCGTGCGATATGATGGCGGAGGTCTTCCGTGCAATCGGTCAACGCAATCTATAGGAACAAGAAAAGCGTGATCCGATGGTCTGCATTCATTTTGGTCAAGATCTGGCAGTCAGCATCATTTCTTGCCTTGATTCAATAATACCAAGCCCATTTTTGCATGATCCGATGGTTAGGAATCGCGCCGGTGAGGATCCAACGGTGGGAAGGGTTCTCCAATTTGTTTCAGGAGATCCAGGCACTATCCAACAATTTAAATCCATCCCCAGGCTCGATCTGATGGCTATAAACAAATCAGGCTCCTATTGAAGCTATAGGTATGGATTTTGATCAAATCTAGAGCATTTAAATGCAATCCGATGGCAGAAAATTGCTACAGGGTGCAAAATTCGATCCAGACTTATTTTTCTTAATTTTTTTCCTATTCTAATCCAAATTCTTCTGATTCCTCTTCTATAAAAAGATCCTTAAGTTAAAGTAACGAGCCATAAGCTCTCCTAAGCCCTTCTAAGCTTCTCTTAGCCCATTCCAAGCCTCTCCTTTAACCTAAAACAGCTAGCCTCTCTCCTTTTTCTCTCTCTCTAAGCTCTCTTTCTCTCTTCTTTCTTTCTTCAACAAACCATCAACTTCTCTTATTTCTCCACATAATTTTCTCTCCTGCTTCTGATTTCTGCAACCAGTCGCTATCAAGGATCTTCTACAAAGCATCAAGGATGAAGACATCAACAAAAATCTTTTCGATATTCGACTGATCATCTTTGTTCTCAAGAGATCATTGTGGTCTTATTTGACGATATTTTTTATTTTCCATCTTTTATATTTTTTTAATTTATAATAAAGATTATTTTTAGTTATAATATTTTTATGTCTTTATTTTTTTGTAATTAATCTAGAATAGTTTATTATCCTTGGGATGTGCTATGATTTATAGGTACAGTTCATACTCTTTAGATAGATTATATTTAAATTAATTTTTGATATTATATCTAAATTAATTTAGACTGGCCTATAACTTTAAGAAATGGGCTGTGATTTAAGGATATAGGCCATGCTCTCTAAGATAAATTATATTTTTATTGGTTAGATATTAATTAAAGTATATTAAAAAAAATACCAGCTGTTAGATAAGTGATCAATTGAGATCCTAAAAATTCATCTTTCATACTTCAACTCAACTTTTAATTAATTTACTATTTATTTATTTTTTAATTAATTTAAGTAGCATTTTAATTAATCTACTTTTAATCAATCTTAATCTTGCTTTTAAATATAATTAACACGATCCCTGTGGATTCGATCCTGATTCATCCTATCTATATAATAGTAAGTTAGATTTTATTTTTGACCATCTATGATAGTGATTAAATTTTGGCATCATTATCAAGGATCGTGATTTAGTTGCTTTCAATAATTAAAAAAAATCTAAAAAATTAAAAAATAAAAAAAATAAAATGCACTGACACTGCATAAACTATTTAGGAGATTAGAGATCTAATCATAGAACCTAACAAGTAAAATTAATTAATTTAAGTTTGATTATCTAAACTAACTTGGACATCTTGACTTTTTGCATATCATCTTTATAAGATACTTTAAGGGCACTAAACCTAATTAAATAAGATAAGATGTAGATTTGATTATCCTTGTTTAGTCCAAAAATTATAAATCTTCATATTGTATTGACCCAAACCTTAATTCTTAAAATTAATTAGACGTTAGCCCCTAGGGATATTCGAGCTCATTAGGATAAGAAATCCTAAGAGTTGGATCGAGTTAAGATTAGTCAATTCAATTGGTATCTAAGACAAGTGGTTCAAGGATGACTGGGTCCAAAGAAAGATGGTTTATTGTTGATTCCATTAGCTTACCTGACTAAGCACAATTGATGTCTAAGGCAAGCAACGGGGGAACTTCCACTAACCTTACACTTACCTGATCAGTTGACTGACTGATTCTTTACTTGAAGGACTTGAAGGTGATCTTGACAATTAGGAGTTGTCTAGATCTAGGACAATCCTTAGCTAAGATTGATTGCATAACTTGATTGTTAATCTATAAACTTGAAACCTAATTAAACTCTTGCATCTAATTCTTAGTATTAGGACTCTCTAGATTCTCATCTGTAGAATTTCTTTCGTCTCTTTTAACTTATTAAAAAAATTCAAAAAAAAAAACTAAAATCCTTCTGTGTTTGCTCTAAGGTATAATTATAGAGTATTTACTTGGATATTATTCATCACGACCTAAAATTCAATCCCTAGATCCTGAAATAAGCCCTTAGAGCTGACAAATCTAGAATTATGGCTACACCATTTTGCCAATCCAAGAAATACTTTGCCCCTTCTTTTTATACCTATGATCCCTATATACTCATGTATAAATCTAATAGTGGTGGAATCTATAAGGCTGAAAACTCCATAAATATCCATAATAAGATAAATGAGTTGTCCTAGAAACTTGACCGTCTATTAAATATAAAATACTCTTTTGCCTTACCTTTGCATGTGTGAGACATATGATCAAGTCCCCACCACTTGGTTAGTGAATGTCTAGCTGTATATCAATCTTGAAAATTTGCACATGAGTAGATTTATCCGACCCCAGCTTAGATCAATTATTATAACCCTTACTCCAACACCTACAATCTGGGTTTGGAAAACTATTCAAATTTTTATGAGACATCACAATCAGCAATCAATTATGAACCTAGTTATTTGGAGGAAATTTATACAGCATACCAATATATTTCATAACCCTTTTCAAGTACCTATAGTTCGACATTTAAAGAGAATATTTTATACATGTTAGAAACATAAACTCAGTCTATACCCAAGCTAGAAATCTAAGTTAGTTAGCTAACTACTGCATTTAATAGTTGGAAGGAGGAAGAATTATCTAGTCAGCCTATAAGTGACCCAAGAGAGCAATATATAGCTAAGAGCTCGAATATTCATGAAACCCTTATAGAACAGCCTAGTATACAAACTAAAAATTATTTTGAAGTGGATATATCTAAAGATGTAATTAGGGGAGATATCCCTAGCATTATTTCTCAAGACCTAGTGCATATATATAAAGATCATTTTAGGATGGATGATTTTGATATAGAAGGGTATACTAAAAATATGAACACATCATTAGAGCCACTTCTCCATAGTCTGAGAAATATGAAATAATACCAACACCAATAGCTTCCCCTCTAGAATTACTATCTCCTTTAGAATTGAATTCACCCTTGGTCATACCTGAGTATGCATGTTTATAATTGAGTAACACCCTATCGGTACCTATTAGATCAGACTCAATCCTTAATCTAAAAATTCAATTTACAATCATATTAAAAGAACAAATTGAAGAAATTCTCAACAAACCAGGATCTATGATGTTAAATATATGTGCTCTAAAAGTCAGATTGGCTGACACTTGTAATACACTTCTAAAGATAAAATTATAATTTTAATTATAAATAATAAAATAAATTATTTTCTATCATAGTGTGTATTTGAAAGTGTTTGTGATACATCCCTTAAGTTAATGGTAATGATAGTTCATATTTTCAAGAGTTGAAAATTTAAGACATGAATTTTTATTATTAACTCATAAAATGCTTTCGATCGTAGGATCATCATGAGGATGGTGATTGATCCGGAAGATTGATGTATGATCGCTTCTTTTAGATAGATGAGTCTTGAGTCTATGGTGTAGAGACATCGAAGTGAGAGTACAGATACTCGTTAGAGAATGAGGGCACTGAGCGTGACCACCTCGAGTAGTCACAAGAAAGTCTACCTTCTTGTCGATGACTGGCTTGAAGCTATAATAGTATGTCTGATTTTTTGACCTAAGATGCATCGGCAGTCCACCTTGAGGGTGTTATAATTTGACTGCACCATAACTCAATCTCCTAGCCATTCAAAATTCTGAGGTGTATGTTTGCTATAGCATGTTCATTGTAGGAATTGGATTGCACCAATAGAGGATCTATCTACCTCGGTAGATAAAGAGCAGCCCTATGATGATCATGAGAATCAAGTCCATAAGCCTATTGCCATGACAGAGTGAAATAATAGAAAGAATTTCTATTAGAGTTTTCACATTGAACTTGAATCGAATGATTAATTCATATGACGAAAATTAGGATTTGACGAGATCACTTTAACTCTAATCCAGTCGGAGCTCAAGATAGAGGAACTTAATCATGCAAATAACCACACCGAGAAGTTTGCTTTCAGTCTTAATGGATTGCTACCATATGCTGCTAGGTGTCATTGGTGGATTTTGGGAGCAATTAGAATGATTTAGATGATCGATCATACTAGTTATCTAAATTAAAAAAGTTCTGATCCATCAAAAGGTATTTCGATGATATCAATGATAGAGATCATGATATATCCCATTACCATATGGAACTGAACCTAACTGGATCACACAAATAAGAGTTTGGATCTGGATATCATCAATTAGATTAATTCAGTTTAATTGATTTGAATAAGATTTAATTAGGTTCAAAAAAATTATGCTAGCCATGATTGAACCTAATGTTCTTCTTTAACAATCATTAAAGCTTGTCTTGACTGAGCCAATTATATTTGGGCTCACTCAGAAATCTTTACTTAATCTAACTGAAGTTTGTCCAGATCAGAAAAGGATTGTCTTAATTTATAAGATAAATTTGAGACGACACCTATCATTTTTCATCACCTACTAAATCTTGTCTTTAGATATTGGTCAAATATTGATCCTGGATACTTAGACATCTACCCATGTATCATGCACCCATAGAAGAGTACCTGAGGACTTATCCTTCTGCTAAAAAGCAGATAGAAAGGAGGTGCACACCTAAGAAGGCGTGCACCTCATGAGGATAAAAGATGGAGTCCCATACAGATGGGACTTCAGATTATTTCAGGGGATTAAACTGTGTGGCGCCAAGAAGTCTTGTTTGACCTAGTCTTGGTGCCACCTAAGAAGAGTTTTGAGGGTCTCTCATTTGATTGAATCAGATGATGTCATCCCACCAATCAAATTTAGATCTGATTGCACAAAACACCATAATTGGCTAGGATGATGTGGCACTGTATGGCGTAGCAAGATCTATATAAATCCTATCTACACCTAGAATTCAAATTCTTCTGCCTTTAGCCCATGCCACATAGCCCCTCTCCCTCCTTCTCCATGCCACCCTCTGGTCCTCTCTTTTCTCTCCACGCGCAAGGGCTTTTGGGCACAACAAGATGCGATCCAAGCAAGTGAAAGACACCAGGAAAGAAAGAAGGCAGCACTACTGTAAGAGACAATGATTATTCTTCAAAAGCAGTTTTGAAGACCTTCAAGATCAGATCTAGATCTGATTTTTGGAGGATTGATTAAGAAGGAGAAGATCTTCAGATCCTGTCTGAGTGGATATCAGTAGAGGTCAGGCACTTGCGTGGTTACATCCAGAATCTCAGGCAAATATCAGGATCATCACAAGATAATTAGATTTCCCAAAATAAAGATATAATTAAATTAGATTTAATTTTTATTTTTATTTTTATTATTAGATCAATAAGATTAGATCTGAGAAGTCTTAGATCTGATTAGAATCTTAAAAAAAAAAATTTGAAATATTCCTCCTGATCTAATCAGAACTGAATGAACCTGATCCAAAAAATAGGTTTTTTCCTTCAACTGGTATCAGAGCCAGATTTCATAATTCATTAGATCTAATTTTAATTTATTTTTGATATGATAATTAGATGATTTCAGATATCACATTAGATATGATTAGATCTAAAATTAAAAAATTAAAAATTAAATAATCTAGATCTAAGATGTATGAGATGCATGACTAGACTAGGAATAGAATTATTCTATGTATAGTCTAGCATGATTATAATTTTAATTTGAATAATTATAATTTTTAGATCTATTTATTTATTATTTTTTAATATTATAAATATTATAATTAAATTTAAAAAATAAAAAATAAATTTATTTAATTTATTCATATGAGATATGATAGATGCATGTTTAGACTAGTTGTAGAATAGTTCTATAAAATTATCTAAAATAAATTTAATTTGATATGATCTAATTTAAATCTTATTTTTTAGATATTTATGAGATAATTTAGATCTAAAAATATGTATGATATGATACATGAGATATATACAAAATATATTTTTAGTTAGATTAATTTTTATATATGTGATATATGATGTAGATCTAACTAGTTTTGTAGATTTACCATGTTTCTCATTAAGACATTTTCCTTGGCCATCCGATCATAAGAATAAAGTAGGATTTAAAGACCCTCTCCTCCCATTCGATGGGGTATTCTTATGGTTTGTAGGAGAGCTATGCATTCGACCTTAATCAGAAATCAAAATTTATTTTCTATAAAATTCTAGATCTTGAAATCCTAGGATTTTATATACATATTTTATTTATGAATCCTAAACTTAATTAAGAATTAAGATTATAAAATATATTAGATTTAAAATTAAGAATTTTTAGATCTAAGATATATTCATAAAATTGAATTCGGGCTTGGATAGCTCAATTAGATTTAGCAGTTGATCAAATCGAATCAAGAGTTGGTTAAGTGGGATCAAGAGTACTTAAATTGACCAGTCTAACAGGATTAAGTCTCAGTCAATGTTGAGTCACATGAGTGATCGATCAAGTTAAGACCTAATTAGGCTCAGTGGTTAGAGTCTAGATTGTAGGCTAATTGATTCTGGCTTAACAATTAGTGTCTAAGGTAAGTTTGGCAGATACGATCGACTGATTTTTAATTGAAAGCTACTCAACTTGAATGTGTTCTTATCGAGTTAATGACATATCCCTTCCACCAATCTCACTTACTTGACCATATTTGTCGGCTCAATCCTGATCTAAGGTGGCTAACAATACGAGCTAATCCATGCCACTAGGTTAGTCATAATGGTTATGGCTATGTCAAGTCAAGTTTAAAGAGACCTAAATCAAATCTTCCTAAGAAAAGATTAAGTCTAAGGTCTTCCACCATTGTAGATGTCTGGGCTCTTCTCAGGGTTGATTCTTCTCGCCTGGTCATAGTGGTTCAGTTGCACTAAGAAGATGCAACCATGTCTATTAGGCATTGGATGCTACGGACTGGAGGATGGATTGGACTTAATATTTTGGATATGATAGAGACCCAATTAGAAATCCAATCTATGCAAATGGTGAGTCTGACTTAAATAAGAAGTGGATCAGTATTTTGGGCACGATAAGATTCATGAATTAGAGATCAAGTTTGGATGCACCATGATTAAAAAATTATTGGACAAGAGTTGTTCACTCATTGGCTAATCCATCACTAATAACTGTTAGGTGAGGTGATGAGTCAATTGGTGGAACTGCACCATCCACTAGAAATCAGTAATCATGAAGATTTTTGCATCTTTACAAAGGGAGTGTAGGGATCCGAGAAAATAGTGAAAGCTAATTTATTTAAAAATCAAACCCTTAAATAAATTGGTCAAGTCCTAATTACAAAATCCAACTAAAAAATTTGACTCTCTACACGAAAAAGAAAAATATTTTCATCCAATCCACTAGCCCGTATCCTGAACACCCATAGACTGACCGAACTCAATTACAAGAATTGGCTCTGAAACTTCAAAATTATTTTGAGTTTTGAGAAATTGACTCATGTATTGGACCAGGATCCCCCCACCTTACCAGCTCATCCATCCGCTGAATAGAGAGTGTCTCTTGATAAATGGACGGATGAAGATAATAAGGCCAGATACTACATGTTGGGCTCGATGTCTGATGAGCTTCAGTGCTAACATGAAGATATCAAGACTGTCCGCCAAATATTGGCTCACCTACAAGAGTTGTTTGATGAACACAATTGCATAGTCAAATATCAGATCACTAAACGACTATTTAAGACTAAAATGCATGATGGGCAGTCAGTCCAAGATCATTTTTTGATGATGATCAAGGATTTGGAAGAGCTTGAGAAGCTCGGAGTGAAGTTAGACCTTGGATCTGCAGAATGATATAATTCTACAATCCTTGACTGATGCATATGGGCATAGTTCATCATGAACTACCATATGCATAAACTTCAGAATTACTCTTGGCCGAGCTTATGAATATGCTGGTTACCTGCTGAGCTTTCTATGAAAGGATTCTAAAGGCTCAGTTACTTGCTATGGAACAGACTTCTTCCAAAAGAAAAGTTTTTTGGAAAGAAAAAGAAGTCTGTGAAAAAGCATAGAAGGTGGAAAGGATGGAAAGAAAAAAAAGATAGAGCTGAAGAAGAAAAACCACTGACAAAAGAAAGTATTTTCATTGTAATAGCTGACGGCCACTGGAAAGCGAAACTGCCCTACTTACCTGGCCACCCTGAAGAACAAGAAGGGACAGGTCCTTCTAGAGGTATGCTCGTTATTGAGTCTAACCTTATGATTTCTTCTGCATCCAGTTGGGTGCTTGACTCTGGTTCTAGTGCTCATTCTGTGCACTTCCATGCAGGGATCTTGAGGATAGCAGGAGGCTGAGGGATGGAGACATGATCCTACGCATCGGTAATGGAGCAAGAGTTGCTGCAGTAGCCGTGGGAACATACCCTCTTCGATTACCATCTGGTTTAGACTTAGTTTTAAAAGACTGTTATTATGTGCCTGCAGCTAGCAGGAATTTGATTTCTGTTTCATGCTTAGCACAAGAAGGTTATGTGATTCACCTTCTTTAAGGACCATTGTAACATTCTTTATGAAAGAAATAAAATTGCAAATGGTTTCCTTATTAATGGTCTTTATCAGCTACATATTGATGTACCTATTCTTTAACTATCGAGCAAAACGTGAATGCCAAACAAAATGACCTAGGGATAGTCCAAACGATAGATATCTATGGCACCTGAGATTAGGTCATATAGCAGAAGATAGGATTCAACAAATTGGAGAAAAATGGGCTATTGAGTCCATTGACTTTTCGAGTCATATCCAACTTGTGAATCTTGTCTTCAAGGCAAAATGACTAAACTCCCTTTTGTTGGACATGGGGAGAGGGCCACAGATCTCCTTGCCCTAGTACATACTGATGTGTGCGGCCCATTTGATGTGCCGGCTAGAGGCAATTTTGTCTACTTCATTACCTTTACCGATGATCTGTCTAGGTATGGGTATGTGTATCTTATGAGACACAAGTCTGAAGCCTTTTGAAAAGTTCAAAGAATTCAGACATGAAGTAGAAAAACAAACTGGAAAAACCCATTAAGGTTCTTCGATCAGATCGAGGAGGTGAATACCTTAGCCGGAAAATTCCTAGACTATCTTAAGGAAAATGGCATAGTCTCTCAATGGACTCCACCAGGAACACCTCAACTCAACGGGGTTTCAGAATGGAGAAATCGGACTCTATTGGATATGGTTCGATCCATGATGAGCTTCACAGACCTCCCTGATTTTCTTTGGGGACACTCATTGTTAACTTCAATCTATTTACTGAATAGGGTTCCCTCTAAAACCGTTCCTACCACACCGTATGAGATATGGCACGGTAAGAAACCAAGTCTGAGTCATCTCAGAATTTGGGGTTGTCCGGCTCATGTCAAAAGACAACAAGCGGACAAGTTAGAGTTTAGGTCCTTTAGAGCTCGATTCATAGGATATCCTAAAGAGTCATTAGGATACTATTTCTACATTCCAGAAGACCACAATGTGATTGTGAGTCGACATGCCATCTTTCTTGAAAAATAGTTTATTCAAGATAGTGGCATTGGAAAGCAGATTCAAGCTTGATGAGAAAGTCTCACAAGCAGCAACGAGCTAAGGACCAAGTGGAACCAAATCAGGTTGAGCCAATAAGAACACTACCTCCTCCACCTCGTAGATCGGAAAGAGTTTCCCATCCCCCTGAGAGATACTTAGGTATTATTTCAGAGGAAGTAGAGGAAATGTTCCTCATAGGTAATGGTGCTCATGGTGATGATCCCAAAACCTACAACGAGGCGATATCAGATATCGACTCCGAGAAATGGCTGAGGCAATGAAGTCAGAAATTGACTCGATGCACTCAAACCAAGTCTGGACCTTGGTAGATCCACCAGAAGGTATAGTACCTATTGGGTGTAAATGGATCTTCAAGAGAAAGATTGGTGCAGATGGGAAAATGTGGAGACATTCAAGGCTAGACTAGTGGCAAAAGGTTATAGTCAAGCGTGAAGGCATTGACTATCAGGATACCTTTTCCCCAGTAGCTATGCTAAAATCCATCCGCACATTGCTTGCTGTTGCAGCCTATTTCGATTATGAAATATGGCAAATGGATGTGAAAACGGCATTCTTAAATGGATATCTTGAGGAAGATATCTATATGGAACAGCCGCTAGGTTTCACATCCAGTGATACTGATCACAAGGTTTGCAAGCTGCAAAGGTCCATATATGGACTTAAGCAAGCATCTCGGAGCTGGAACACTCGTTTCAATGATGTGATCAAATTAGTTTGGATTTCATCAAAAATGAGAAGGAACCATGTGTTTTCAAAAAGGGTCAGTGGGAGCGCTGTTGTCTTCCTCGTATTGTACGTGGATGACATCCTCCTTATTGGGAATGATATTCCCATGTTGACCAAGTTCAAAATATGGTTGTCCTAAGGAATTCTCCATGAAAGACCTAGGTGAAGCATCCTTTATTCTAGGAAATTAAGGTCTATAGGAGATAGACCGAATAGGATGCTAGGACTTTCACAGAAGATGTACATAGAGGAAGTACTAAAGAGGTTTAGTATGGAAAAACTCTAAGAGGGGATTAATACCCTTCAGACATGGTATTCATCTTCTCCAAGAAGATGTGCCCTCAAGCACACCTGAGGAAGATTAGAACGCATGAGCAAGATCCCTTATGCTTCTAGCAATAGGGAGCCTCATGTATGCCATGCTATGTACA
Organism: Cocos nucifera; assembly: GCA_006176705.1. Taxonomy (NCBI): domain Eukaryota; kingdom Viridiplantae; phylum Streptophyta; class Magnoliopsida; order Arecales; family Arecaceae; genus Cocos; species Cocos nucifera. The sequence goes on along the minus strand of QRFJ01007919.1, from coordinate 326,913 downwards.
CAACCTGATATAGCCCATGCTGTGAGTGTCATGAGCAGATATCAGTCGAATCCAGAAGAAGAACACTAGACTTCTGTGAAATATATTCTTAAGTACTTGAGAAAAACTAAGGATATAATGTTGATTTTTGGTAATAGAGAACTCCAAGTCCAGGGGTATACAGACTCGGATTTTATATCCAACATAGATGATCAAAAATCAACATCTAGGAGTCTATTTGTATGTAATGGTGGTACTATCAGTTGGAAAAGTTTCAAGCAGACAGTAATAGCAGATTCCACTATGGAAGCAAAGTACATCACTGCGTCAGAAGCTGCGAAGGAGGCATTCTGATATAAAAAGTTTGCTGCAGAGATCAGAGTGATATCATCGAATGCCATTCCTCTATACTGCGACAATAATGGCACCATAGCTCTTGCTAAGAAGCCAAGGTCTCATCAGAAATCCAAGCACATCGAGCGGCGATACCACCTCATCCGTAATTATCTTGAGAAAGGTTACGTTGAGGTCAAGAGAGTCGACTCTGCAGATAATGCGGCAGACCCACTTACAAAGCCATTAGACTAGTAGAAGATCAAAGCCCATTTAGAGAAGATAGGACTTAGATTTGTAGCCAATTGGCTTTAGGTCAAGTGGGAGTTTGTTAGATATGTGTACCCTAGAAGTCAGATTGGCTGACACTTGTAATATACTTCTAAGGATAAAATTATAATTTTAACTATAAATAATAAAATAGATTATTTTCTATCATTATATGTATTGGTGCAGAATTTGGTTGACGCTGGATCGAGTTAGAGTCGAGGAAGATGAGGTCATCGTCGGTGACCTGCAAAATAAAGTTCCATCCGGAGTTGGTGATGGTGCCTCCGATAGGACCCTCCGATAGTCAAGTTAGCTCTTCTAGCCAACAAAAATGGATTGCTCAGAGAGAAGTTCGGCAAAGTTTTCGAAAGAAAAAGAAAGCTTAGAAAAAATATATCTAGAGGGTCCCTTTTTATAGACAGAGCTTGTTGTAACTATTCTGATAAATGACCGTCGTAATCATCCTGATAAATGACAATCATAATTATTCTGATAAATGATAATTATAATTATCTTGATAAATGATAATTATAATCATTCAGTAGTGGGATCGTCTGTAGAAATCCATCTGAAGGAACAGTCCGGAAGGAGTTCGGCTCCTATGGGAATCTGACTGTTGGAGGAATCTGAAAGGAGTTTGGCTCTCGTAACAGCTCGACTGAAGGAGGAATCTAAAAGAAGTTCGGCTTCCATAGAAGTCTGACTGCTGGAGGAGTCTGAAAAAAGTTCAGCTCCCATAGAGCCCAACTGAAGGAGAAATCTGGAACGAGTTTGACTTTCGTAGAAGCCCGATTGCTGGAGGAGTCCGAAAGAAGTTCAGCTCCCATAGAAGCCCGACTGCTGGAGGAGTTCGGAAGGAGTTTGGCTTCCATAGAAGCCTGACTGCTAGAGGAGCTCGGCTTCCATAGAAGCTCGATTGAAGGAAAAATCTGAAAGAAATTTGGCTCCCATAGAAGCCCGACTGTTGGAGGAGTCTAGAAGAAGTTTGGCTTCCATAGAAGCCCGACTGAAGGAGGAATCCGAAAGGAGTTTGACTCCCATAGAAGCTCGACTGAAGAAAAAATCTGAAAGAAGTTCGACTCCCATAGAAGCCTGACTTCTGAAGAAGTCCGGAAGGAGTTTGGCTCTTATAGAAGCCCGACTACTGGAGAAGTCTGGAAGGAGTTCGGCTCCTATAGAAGCCCGACTGAAGAAGAAATCCGAAAGAAGTTTAGCTCCTATAGAAGCCCAACTGCTAGAGAAGTTCGGCTATCATAGAAGGCTGACTGTTGGAGGAGTTCAGCTCTCGTAGAAGCTCAATTGAAGGATGAATTCGAAAGAAGTTTGGCTCCTATAGAAGCCCGACTGCTGGAGGAGTCCGAAAGAAGTTCGGCTCCCATAGAAGTCCGACTGCTGGAGGAGTCTGAAAGAAGTTTGGCTCCCATAGAAATCTGATTAAAGGAGGAATCCGAAAGGAGTTTGGCCATTGGAGAAGTTTGATTGGATTTAGAGTCCAGCTGGAGGAGTTCGGCCACTGAATGAGTTCGATCACTAGAGGAAGTTTGGCTGCTGGGGAGAGAATTTTCGATCGAAGCTTTTCTGTGATTATCAGCTGCATTAGACTAAGTATCAGACTGAACTTCGGTAGGAGCAAAATTTATCCCCAATAATAGTTTTCCTACTTTCGAGTTTGAAACTCGAAGGAAGGAAGTATAGAAAGGATGATTGCCAAAATCCTCTTCAGGACTCTGCATCAGTTCAGATTGAAGTTCGATGGAGATCTTATCTCTAGCCAAGATTGACGTCGAAGTTGAGGCTCGAGTATAATAGGACCGTTGTTGGGGCCTTCGACTTTGTTCATGTTAGGATGAGGTTCTCCTCCTATTTTTAACGGACTATGGGGGCACATAAGGATCGTTGTCAGGGCTTCTCTCCCCATCTCATCTAAAATAAATGAGGTCTTTGACTTTATTCACATTAGGACGAGGTTCTCCTCTTATTCCTAACGGGCTGTGGGAGCACATAAGGACTGTTGTCAGAGCTTCTCTCCCCATCTGGTCTAAAATGAACGAGGTCTTCGACTTTGCTCACGTTAGGATGAGGTTCTTCTCCTTTTTCTAACAGGCTGTGGGGATATATAAGGGCCATTGTCAAGGCTTCTTCCTCCATCTCGTCTAAAATGAATGAGGTCTTCGACTTTGCTCACATTAGGATGAGGTTCTCCTCTTGTTCCTAATGGGCTATGGGGGTATATAAGGACCGTTGTCAGGGCTTCTCCTCCATCTCGTCTAAAGTGAACGAGGTCTTCGACTTTATTCACGTTAAGACAAGGTTCTCCTCCTATTTCTAACGGGCTGTGGGGGCACATAAGGGTCATTATTAGGGCTTCTCTTCCCATCTCATCTAAAATGAATGAGATCTTCGACTTTGCTCATATTAGGATGAGGTTCTCCTCCTATTCCTAATGGACTGTGGGGGCACATAAGGGCCGTTGTCAGGGCTTCTCTCTCCAGCTCATCTAAAATGAACGAGGTCTTCGACTTTGCTCACGTTAGGATGAGCTTCTCCTTCTATTCCTAATGGACTGTGGGGGCACATAAGGGCCATTGTCAGGGCTTCTCCCCTCATCTCATCTAAAATGAACGAGGTCTTCGACTTTGCTTGCATTAGGATGAGGTTCTCCTCCTATTCCTAACGGGCTGTGGGGGCACATAAGGGCCGTTGTCAGGGCTTCTCCCCCCATCTCGTCTAAAGTGATGAGGTCTTCGACTTTATTCATGTTAGGATGAGGTTCTCCTCCTATTCCTAATGTGGCGACTTCTAATTATTTTTTTCCTATCATCACATAATTTTTATACCAAGAAATAATAATGCTGAAACGAAGGAGTTTTATTGTGAAAAAATTGCTGGTACTACATCCTTAGGTTTTCTAAGTTCTAAGGTCATGGGAGTGTTGTTCCTTCGAGCTCTTTTAGATGATAAGTTTCGGACCGAATGACCTCCACCACCTCATATGGACCTTCCCAATTTGGCGCAAGATTTTTCTGGTTCTAAGGCTGAGAGATGGTGACTCGCTGAAGCACCAAGTCCCCCACTCTGAATATTTTACTTCTGACTCTGGAGTTATAGTACCGGACCATCCTTCATCTGTAGGCCGCCATCCGAACCTGGGCTTTCTTCCTATTTTCTTCCAGTAGGTCGAGGTTGACTCTAAGGTCCTGTGGGTTATGTTGCTCATTGAAGGCCATGACTCATGCTGATGGGAGCTTAAGTTCAACCGAGATGACTGCCTCTATTTTAAAGGCCAAGGTGAATGGTATTTTCCTAGTTGACAGCCTTTGAGTAGTTCGGTATGCCCAGAGGATGTGGTAGAGTTCGTCCACCCAGACCTCCTTTGCTCTATCGAGCCTTGTCTTGATGCCTTGCAGTAGAGTTCGGTTGGTTACTTCAACTTTTTCATTTGCTTATGGGTGAGCTACCAATATGAAGTGGTGGAAGATGTTTAGGTCTTTGTAGAATTCGGTGAACCTCATCCCAATGAATTATTGCCCATTATCGATTATGAGGGTTCAAAGCAGATCGAATCGGTAGACTATTGACTTTCAGATGAAGTCTTGTACCTTAGCCTCGGTAATTTTGGCTAGAGGTTCAATTTTGATCCATTTGGTGAAGCAGTCGATTGCGACCAAAAGAAACTTTCATTGCCTGAAAGCCATTGAAAAAGGACCAAGTATGTCCATTCCTCACTACGCAAATGGCTAGGGTGCACTTAGCAGAGTAAGCTCGGAGGTCGGCCATCTTTGTATGCTCGCATTCTTTTGACAGCGGTCATATTACATACTCCATAGAATCATGGTATAAGGTTGGCCAATAGTATCCTTGCTGAAGTAGCTTTTGCGATAGGAATCTGGCTCCTACATGACTTTCACAGATTTCCTCATGCACTTTTCATAATGCGAAGTCGGCTTCTGAAGGTCGGAGACATCTCAACAGCGACAGCGAATATAACCTCTTATACAACCTACCCTCGTATAAAACGTACCTGGAGGCTTGATTCTTAAGTTTTCGAGCTTCTTTCGGATCATGAGGAAGGACTCCCTCCTTGAGGTAGGCAACCAATGGATCGATCCAGCTCGACTCGAGTTTTATCTACAAAACGACCTATGATTCCTCTGAGCTTGGACACTTCAGGATCTCAAAAATACATTTTTGGACAGTTCGGTTGGAGCTGAAGTGGCCAACTTAGAGAGAAGGTCGGCTCTTATATTTTCTGCTCTTGGAATCTATCGAATATCGAAACAGTTGAAGGCCAGAGTCAAGTTCTTTACTTTCTCAAGGTATTTCAACATACTTTCCTCTCGCGCTTCATAACTGCCACTAACTTGGCCGACTACTAATTAAAAATCGCTGTAGACTTGAAATCGATCTACTCTTAATTCTCTTGTAATTTTTAACCTGGCGATCAGCGCTTCATACTCGGCCCCATTATTAGTCGTAGGGAATTTGAAGCACAGTGCATACTCGACAATGACTCCCTCGGGGCTAACTAAGATCAACTCCGCACCCATTCCAGTAGAGTTAGATGAACCACCCACGTACAGAGCCCAAAAACCTTTGGGAAGGTCAGCTGTCTCTTTAGGAAGGTTCAGTTACGACAGTAGAGCGTCGGTCTCATTCCACTCAAACTCAACATCATCGAGAATGGTACACTCTACTACAAAATTTGCTAATATCTGAGCTTTGATCGATGGCTGGGATCGATAATTCATATCAAATTTTATGAGCTCGATTGCCTATTTTGTGATTCTCTCATAAGCATCCATTCACTGAAAGATTGCCTTTATTGGTTGATCCATGAGGACCGTTATGGTGTGCCCCTGGAAGTAAGGTCGAAGCCTCCTGACAGCAAATAGAAGAGAGTAAGCTAATTTCTCTAGCTTAGAATACCTGGTCTCTGCGTTCCTTAGAACCTGACTATGTAGTAGAACGATCGCTGTATCTTCACTTCCTTCTTGACTAGGACTGCTGCCAAGGCCGCCGGAGAGACTGCTAGGTACAAAAATAATTCTTCTTCAAGTTCAGACATTGCCAGTAGTGGGGGTGAGCCGAGGTAGTTTTTGAGCTCCTCAAATACCCGTTGGCACTCCATCATCTAGCAGAAATTCTTTGGTTGCTTGAAAACTTGAAAGAAGGGCATGCATCGCTCGGTCGATCTCGAGACGAAGCGATTTAGGAATGCCACTTTTTCAATCAAGCGCTGAACTTCTTTGATTGTCTTTGGAGCGGTCATCTCTTGAATAGCTCAGATTTTCTCTGGATTCACTTCAATCCTATGCCTCGACACCATAAACCCCAGAAACTTTCCAGAGGTCACACCAAAAGCGCACTTGGTCGGGTTCAGCTTCATCTTGTGCATCCTAAGTGCGCTGAAGGTTTCTTCAAGATCGGCAAGGTGGTTTATAGAAGCTCGACTTTTGACAAGCATGTCATCCATATACACCTCCATATTACGATCAATTTGCTCCTTGAAGATTTTGTTGATCAGGCACTGGTACGTTGCCCCTACATTCTTGAGCCCAAAGGACATAACCTTATAATAGTAAAGACCATGGTCAATAACAAAAGCAGTTTTCTCCTCATCCTCTGGCACCATCTATATCTGATTATAGCCGAAGAAGGCATCCATGAAGGTGAGGAGCTCATGGTCCGAGGTTGCGTCTACCAGTTGATCAATCTTGGGAAGAGAGTAGCTATCCTTTGGACAAGCTTTGTTCAACTTTTTGAAGTCTATACACATTCTTCACTTATTATTTACCTTTTTGACAAGGACCACATTTGAGACCCAGGTCGGATAGTTGACTTTTTGGATGAACCCAGCTTCGAGGAGCTTGCCTACTTCTTCCGCAATTACTTTCTACCTCTCCGAGGCATGGCTGCGTAGTTTCTCTTTTATCGATCGATACTTTGGATCAATGGCCAGCCGATATTCCATAACTTCGACATCAATTTCTAGCATATCCATTGGGGCTTAGGTGAAGACGTCTGTGTTCTTCCTGAAGAAGGTGATGAGTTGCTCCTGAACCTCGTCCCTTAAGTTGGTGCCAATTTGTATAGCGTGCTCCACATTCCCATCGTTTAAGGGCACAGATACGAGATCCTCCATAGGCTCATCCTACTCCTCAGTAAGGTCATCGACATCCAGTCCATCAACAGGATAAGACTCAGACTGTTCTTCCTTATGCAGGATGATTGAATAACAGTGCCTTGCCAGAGCTTGATCTCCTCTAACCTCTCCGATCCTGTAACTCATCGAAAACTTTATCTTCAAATAATAAGTTGATACCACTATCCGAAGTGCATTTAGATCAGGTCGATCGAGAATAGCATTATAGGAGGAAGGAGTTCTTACGACTAAAAAGTCGACCTGTGCCTTAGCCAGTTTCTAGCATTGCTCCGTAGTTACGACCAAAGTTATTATGCCCTCAACTGGTACGACATTGCCAGTGAAGCCCATTAATGGAGAGTTCATAGGCCCCAAGTGGTTATTGAGTAAGGACATTTTCGAGAAGGCATCATAAAATAATATGTTGGTCTAGCTTCTATTATCTACTAAAATGCGGCGTACATCATAATTAGCAATGTTTAAAGAGATTACAACCATGTCATTATGGGGGACTTGAAACCCCTGAGCATTTGCCTCGGTGAAGGTTATGGGTTCTTTAGTCCTCCATCTCTTCATCGATCCCTCGGATCTACTGGCCTCTTCTTATCGAAGTCCTCCTGAGATCGTGTTGATGATGCCGAGAGGTGGCCGATCTTCTTGTTGATCCTCCTCCCTTAGTGGCTTAGGCTGCGACAATGCCCTCGATCGATCTTCTCGCCCTCTAGGTCGTCGCCACAGGAATTGGCCTGATCAGCCTCGCTTGAGCTCCTCGATTTCATCCTGAAGTTGGATACACTCCTCAGTATTGTGACCGTGATCATGATGATAAAGGTAGAACTTGTTAGGATTTTGCTTGCTGGGGTGAGAGTACATCCTTTTCGACCTCGACAGTTGCTTTCTGATTTCCATTAGTACTTAGGTTTTCGGAGCATTGAGCGGTGCGTAGTTGTGAAATCTTTGTTGGGGAGAACCTTGCCGTGCCCTTCTATCTGGGCTTCCCTGCCTCCAAGCTCGGAGGGGAGTTCAGACTTGCTTTCGCTCAAAGAGAGTTCAGGAGCGCAGCCTAGCTTCGCTTGGCTTTCCTTTCTTAGCGGGTCTGCTCAACTCGTCGATTTGCTACTTACCTAAGGCTTCATCATCCCTAGCCTTAAAGTCCTCTTCAACTCGAGCATAACCTTCAGCCTGAGCTAGTAGATCGGCAAAGTCCCTGGGGTACTACTTCTCCAGAGAGAATAGCAAATCATTCTTCTAGAGGCCGCCCTTGTGTGTAGCCATTGCGACTGATTGGTCCAGGTTCCGGACCTTCAATGCAGCGGCATTAAATAGGATAACATAAGCCCAGATGGATTCTCCCTCTTTCTACTTGATGTTCATTAGGGAATTCGAACCTCGATGCGGACGTCAACTGCTGACGAAGTGAGCCACGAATAGATGGCTCATCTGATTAAAAAAAAAGATGGTACCTAGCTTAAGTGCCGAGTACCAGTTCCTGGCGGCTCCCTTGAGGGTAGATAGGAAAGCTTGGCACAAAATAGCGTCTGATATGCTGTGGAGCAACATCATTATCTGAAAGGCCTCCAGATGATCGATCAGATTAGAGGTTCCATCTTAACTCTCGAACTAAGGGAGCTTCAAGTTTGATGGGATTGGTTTCTGCATGATCCTCTGAGAAAAAGGAGGGTCGGTGCGAATATCATTACCATGTGAGGAGGGAGTATGATGGAGCTCCTCGATTTATCAGCTCATTTCTACGAGCCTTTGATCCAGGAGATCTTCATGATCGTTGATCTCTAGGATTTTCTGGTGAAATAAGTGTGAAGCTTCCCCCTGGGTCGAGTCATGGTCCAAGCATGGGTCTTCCATCCTCTGCTTCCCCTTTCTGGAGATCAAAGGCCAGGTAGCCGAGGTCGACCATTTTTAGATCGGATCATGGGGCTCCAGAGAAGCTTGCTCCAATCGAACTGGTATCGAAGCTTGCCGATGTATGGCCTGCATCGCATTCGTGAGGCTACGAACTTGCTGGACCAATAAGTTGAACTGCTCTGCATCCACCATGGCTGTAGGTGGTGCTTGAGTTACCGAAGCTGGAACGGTTGTATCTGGATGGGATCTAGTTGCAGAGGTCATTGATCATTGGATCGAAGCTTTCTTAGAAGGCATTTTTTTCTGGGAAGAACTCTAGAGATAAAGAAGTAAGATCACTGCTGAACACTCCTTTAAGATCAAGGAAACCTAAGGAACAGAGGCCCTCTTTCTAGTGCCAATTCTGTTGGTGTAGAATTTGGTTGATGCCGGATCGAGCTAGAGTCGAGGAAGACGAGGTCACCGTCGGTGATCTACAAAATAAAGTTCCATTCGGAGTTGGTGATGGTGGCTCCAGTAGTATCCTCCGATGGTCAAGTTAGCTCTTCTGGCCAATAGAAATAAAATGCTTAGAGAGAAGTTCGGCAGAGTTTTCGGAAGAAAAAGAAAGCTTAGAGAAAATATATCTAAAGGGTTCCATTTTATAGATGGAGCTTATTGTGACTGTTCTGATAAATGACCGTCGTAACCATTCTAATAAATGCCAATCATAATCATCCTGATAAATGACAATCATAATTATCCTGATAAATGATAGTTGTAATTATCCTGATAAATGATAATTGTAACCATTCAGTAGTGGGATCGCCTGTAGGAATTCATCTGAAGGAACAGTCCGGAAGGAGTTTGGCTCCTATAGGAATTCGACTGCTGGAGAAATCCGAAAAGTGTTCAACTCCCATAGAAGTCTGACTGAAGGAGAAATTTGGAAGGAGTTTGGCTCCCATAGAAGCCTGACTGTTGGAGGAGTCTAGAAGGAATTCGGCCCCCATAGAAGTCCGACTGAAGGAGAAATCCGGAAGAACTTTGGCTTCCATAGAAGCCCGACTATTGGAGGAGTCTGGAAGGAGTTTGGCTTCCATAGAAGTTCGACTGAAGGAGGAATCTGAAAGAAGTTCGGCTCTCGTAGAAGTGTGACTGCTGAAGGAGTCCGGAAGGAGTTTGACTTCCATAGAAGTCCGACTGAAGGAAAAATTCAGAAGGAGTTCGGATCCCATAGAAGCCCAACTGAAGGAGGAATCCAGAAGGAGTTTGGCTCTTGTAGAAGCCCGACCACTAGAGGAGTCCAGAAGAAGTTCGGCTTCCATAGAAGCCCGACTGAAGAAGAAATCTAAAAGAAGTTTGGCTCCTATAAAAGCTCGACTGCTGGAGGAGTCCGAAAAAAGTTTGGCTTTCATAGAAGCCCGACTGCTGGAGGAGTCCGGAAGGAGTTCAGCTCCTGTAGAAGTCCGACTGAAGGAAGAATGCAGAAGAAGTTCAACTCCCATAGAAGCCTGACTGCTGGAGGAGTCCGAAAGAAGTTTGGCTCCCATAGAAGTCCGACTGAAGAAGAAATCTAGAAGAAGTTCGATCACAGGGGAAGTTCGATTGAGTTCGGAGTCCAACTGGAGGAGTTTGGCCACTGAATGAGTTTGGCCACTGAAGGAAGTTTGGCTACTGGGGAGAGAATTTTTGATCAAAGCTTTTCTATGATTATCAGCTGTATTAGGCTAAGTATTAAATTGGACTTCGACGGGAGCGGGATTTATCCCCAATAGTGTATATTTGAAAGTGTCTATGATACATTCCTTGAGTTAATGGTAATGATAGTTCATATTTTCAAGAGTTGAAAATTTAAGACATGAATTTTCATTGTTAACTCATAAAATGCTTCTGACCGTAGGATCATCATGAGGTTGGTGATTGATCCAGAAAGTTAGTATACGATCGCTTCTTTTGGATAAATAAGTCTTGAGTCTATGATGTAGAGACATCGGAGTGAGAGTATAGGTACTCGTTAGAAAATGAGGGCACTGAGTGTGACCACCTCGAGCAGTCATGAGGAAGTCTACCTTCTCATCGATGACTGGCTTGAAGCTGTAGTAGTGTGTCTGATTCTTTGATCTGAGGTGCATCGACAGTTCACCTTGAGGGTGTTATAATTTGACTACACCATAACTCGGTCTTCTAGCCATTCGAAATTCTGAGGTGTATGTTGGCTATAGCATATTCATTGTAGAAATTGGATTGCACCGATAGAGGATCTATCTACCTCGGTAGATGAGGAGTAGCCCTATGATGATCATGAGAATCAAGTCCATAAGTCCATGGCCATGGTAGAGTGAAATAATAGAAAGAGTTTTTATTAGGATTTTCACATTGGACTTGAATCGAATGATTAATTCATATGATAGAAATTAGGGTTTGACGAGATCACCTTAACTCTAATCCGGTCGGGGCTTAAGATAGAGAAACTTAATCATATAAGTAACTGCACCGAGAGGTTTGTTTTTAGTCCTGATGGGTTGCCACCATATGCTATTAGATATCATTGGTAGATTTTGAGAGCAATTAGAATGATTTGGATGATCGATCATACTAGTTATCTAAATGAAAAAAGTTCTGATCTATCAGAAGATGTTTCGATGATGTCAATGATAGAGATCATGATATATCCCATTATCATATAGAACTGAACCTAACTAGATCACACAAATAAGAATTTGGATTTGGATATCATCAATTGGATTGACCCAATTTAATTGATTTGAATAAGATTCAATTAGGTTTAAGAAAATCATGATAGCACACGATTAAGCCTAATATTCTCTTTTAACAATCATTAAAGCTTGTCTCGACTAAGCCAAATATGTTTGGGCTCACTCAAAAATTTTTACTTGATCTGACTGGAGCTTATCTAGGTCTGAAAAGGGTTGTCTTAATTTATGAGATAAATTTGAGACAACACCTGCCATTTTTCATCACCTACTAAATCTTGTCTTCGGACATTAGTCAAATGTTGACCCTGAATACTTGGACATCTATCCATGTGTCATGCACCCATAGAATAGTACCTAGGAACTTGTCCCCCTGTTAAAAAATAGATAGGAAGGGGGCACATGCCTAGGGGGTATGCGCCCTATGAGGATAAAAGATGGAGTCCCATACAGATGGGACTCCAGATTGCTTTAGGGGATTAAACTATGTGGCGCCAAGAAGTCTTATTTGACCCAGTCTTGGTGCCACCTAAGGAGAGTTTTGAGGGTCTCTCATCTGATTGGATCAGATGATGTTATTTCATCAATCAGATTTAGATCTGATTGCATAAAGGACCATGATTAACCAGGATGATGTGGCACTGCATGGCACAGCAAGGTCTATATAAATCTTGTCTGTGCCTAGAATTCAATTCTTCTGCCTTTAGTCCATGCCACATAGCCCCTCTCCCTCCTTCTCCATGCCACCCTCTGGTCCTCTCTCTCCTCTCCACGCTCAAGGGCTTTTGGGCACGAACAAGGTGCGATCCAAGCAAGTGAAAGGCGCCAGAAAAGGAAGAAGACAGCACTACTGCAAGAGATAACGACTATTCTTTAAAAGCAGTTTTGAAGACCTTTAAGATTAAATCTAGATTTGATTTTGGAGGATTGATTGAGAAGGAGAAGATCTTTAGATCTTGCCCGATTGGATACTGATAGAGGTCAGACACTTGCGTGGCTACATCCAGAACCTTAGGCAAACATCAGGATCATCACAGGATAATTGAATTACCCAAAATAAAGGTATAATTAAATTAGATTTAATTTTTATTTTTATTTTTATTATCAAATTAATAAGATTAGATTTGAGAAGTCTCAGATCTGATTAGAATTTTAGAGAAAATTTTTTTTGAAATACTTCTTCTGATCCAATCGGATCTGAACGAATCAGATATGACAGATGCATGTTTAGAACAGGGTCTATGAGTAGGTTCATAAATTATTTTCTTAAAATTAGAAAAATAAAACTGACTAAGAATGTGGTTATGAGTTATTTTCTAAAGATTGATGAGAAAATACTAAAATTTATAAATAATAGGATCGCAAGCCATCTTCCTGAGATTGGCAATCTAAAATCATTAGAATTTGTTAATCCAATTTTTTGTAGACCTTAAACTTAGCACTTATTGGAAGGCAATCCATTATTTACTTTTTTTCTTTTAAATTTTTAGTTTTTTTTTTTTTTTGTACGATACTAATAAAGATGGTCGGTCTAAGTTAGGGGAAGAACATCAAACATTCTATATGAACTTGATGGAGCATACGAAAGGACCTGCAAATAATAAAGCAGGTGATATCCCTCCTTAATAAATATTTTTATTTTTCTCTTCTTCCATTAAGGACAATAAAAATTAAGTTGGGGAGGAGAATAACTAACTTTAAAATTTATAAGTCCTCAAGTATGATTTGAAATAATTAGCTTTATATACCTAAATTTTATTTTGATTTAGAGTTAATTAGACACCCTAATCAAAGAATAATTAATGATCCAGATAATTTTAGAGATACTGAAGAGTAAATTATTAAGAAAATTTAATAAATAATAGTATTTAGATCAGACTAAATTTTAAGCGTGATTCTAGAATCCTCTTCTTACCAATTTCAATAAAGAATCTACTTCATGGGAGTTGGATGGAAAGGTCAAAATATACAAAAGTCTTTCTTAAAATCTATAATAAAAAAAAAATACATTGATCTTCTACTGAGTAACTGGGTCCTTTTGCTTAAGTATATTGATCTTCCACTGAGTACCTGAGTTTTTTTGCTTAAGTAAGCATTGTAGTTCACATAAAAAAATGGACAATATGAATTAAAAAGAGATTTAACATTTTCTCACTGAGTAACCAGGCTTCTTCGCCTAAGTAAGCATTATGGTTCACATCAAAAGATGGGGATGCAAGAATCTGAAAAAAAAAAGAGAGATGGATAATAAAGGGACTAGATTATGAAAAGATAATAAATCCTTCTCACATCAAGTTAAAAAATTTAGAGGATAAAGTGGAGAATTGGTGAAAGGAGATCTCTAAAAATTTTTATGGTTAATACTTAATCACTAATTGAATCAAATTAGTAATCCGATGACGTACCTCTTTAATCGTCTGATCAGGTATCAGCTGTTTTTAAGAATATCTAAATCTAACTTTTAATTTAAAACTAAGTCAGTATATATTGCTAATTTATCTACTTTACTCGAGGATGAGCAAAATTCAAATTGGAAGGTGTGATAAATATATAAAATATATATAAATATTAATTTATTATATTAAATTATTCTTATTCTTAAAAATTAATATTTTTATTTTATCTTTTATAGAAAAGAAGATCACGGATGGTAAGAGCTCGATTTATGGATCATAATGAAATAAATTTGGATCCAATCGAAATTAAAACGGATCCAGAATGGAGATTCAAAGAAAAAAAGAAAAATAAAAAAAATGAAAATGGCTCAGCCGCTATAGCCGGCGTGCCAAGCCAAGCTACCGCATCCGGCTCAGCCGACGCATCCCAGCCCAACCGATGTGTGAGTAAGCCGGCCCAGCTAGAGAAGTTGGCCCATCAGCCCACCAGCCTGCGGAACAGAAGCCCACTAGGCTCGTTGGTGCACGGTAGACTGACCGATCGGTCTATAGATCAGGCATGGACCATCCAACTTAGCAGGCATGCCCAATCAGAGTCCACTATATGGTGGACCTAGACCCTTAAGAGGTTCACCAAAAATCCATCGCAACTCACAAGGGTAGAAAGGTAATTTCGTTAGGCAGTGTGCCACATGATTGGTGGAGGTCTTCGGTACGGTTGGTCTATATGATCTATAGGAATAGAAAAAGCATGATCTAATTGTCTACATTTATTTTGGTCAAGATTTGACGATCAGCATCATTTCCTACCTTGATTCAATAGTACCCAGCCCATTTTTGTGTGATCCGATAGTTAGGAATCGCGCCGATAAGAATCCAACGATAGGGAGGGTTCTCCAATTTGTTTCAGGAGATCCAGGCACCATCCAATGGTTCAAATCCATCCCCAGACTCGATCTGACAGTTGTAAACAAATCATGGTCCTATTGAAGCTACAGGTGATGGATTTTAATCAAATTTGGACCATTTAAATGCAATCCAACGGTAGAAAATTGCTACAGGGTGCAGAATTCGATCCAGACTTATTTTTCTTAATTTTTTTCCTATTCTAACCCAAATTCTTCCAATTCCTTCTCTATAAAAAGACCCTTAAGCTAAAGTAACAAGCCATAAGCTCTCTTAATCCCTTCTAAGCTCCTCTAAGCCCCTTCTAAGCCTCTCCTTTAACCCAAAACGGCTAGCCTCTCTCCTTTCTCTCTCTCCAAGCTCTCTTTCTCTCTTCTTTTTTTCTTCAATAGACCATCAACTTCTCTTATTTCTCCACTAAATTTTCTCTCCTACTCCTGATTTCTGCAACCAGCCGCTATCAAGGATTTTCTATAAAGCATCAGGGATGAAGACATCAACGAAAATCTTTCTGATGTCCGGCTGATCATTTTTGTTCTCAGGAGATCATTGTGATCTTATTTGATGGTGTTTTCTATTTTTTATCTTTTATATTTTTTTAATTTATAATAATAATTATTTTTAATTATAATATTTTTATGTCTTTATTTTCTTGCAATTAATCTAAAATAGTTTATTATCCTTGGGATGAGCCATGATCTACGGGTATAATTCATACTCTTAGAATAGATTATATTTAAATTAATTCTTGATATTATATTAAATTAATTTAGACTAGCCTATAACTTTAAGGGATGGACTGTGATCCAAGGATACAGATCGTACTCTCTAAGATAGATTATATCTTTATTAGTTAGATATCAATTAAAGCATATTAAAAAGAATACCAATTGTCAGATAAGTGATTAATTAAGATCCTGAAAATCCACCTTTCATATTTCAACTCAACTTTTAATTAATTTACTATTTATTTATTTTCTTAATTAATTTAAATAGCCTTTTAATTAATCTACTTTTAATCAATCTTAATCTTGCTTTTAAATGCAATTAATACGATCCCTATGGATTCGATCCTGATTCATCCTATCTATATAATAGTGAGTTAGATTTTATTTTTGATCACCCACGACAGTGATCAGTAATTCTACAGATCTCAAACTTCATTATTAGCCATAGACTGCATATCATCATGCATAGCTTCAAGTCGCTTATTTGACTAGAAACATGTAATAGCTTGATCATATGATGAGACTGGATCAACCATATGACAAATGTCATAATTATTCACACTTAAATAAGTCATATAATCATTAGGAATAATAGGTCTTCTTTCTCTAAGTAATCTCGTCATTGGCATATCATCAACTGGCTGTGGAGGTGCTGTGAGCGGTTTACTTATTTGCTACTCTTTAGCTATGCTTTCAACAAGATGAAATATAATCTTTTTTTGAATAATAAAAATTAAAATAATAATCCATCCTTCCTTTGATGTTACATTTTTAGCATGAGAGCATCTACAATTACTATATCAGACTCCAAAAATTTAGCATGGTAGACTTAATAATCTTTGTAACTCTATTAGGATAGTAGAATCTATATCTTTTAGAATTATCTGGATGGCTAATAAAATAATAACAAGTAGTTCTAGATCTAGATTTATTTTCTGATGGATTATAATTTTTAACTTCTGCAAGAAAACCCCAAACATGAAAGTGATTAATATTGAACTTCCTACTAACCCATAACTCAAATGGTGTCTTAGGAACTGCCTTAGTGGGAATCTTATTTAAGATATAGATGGCGATCTTTAGGGCCTCATCCTAAAAAATCCTAGCAAATTACACCCGCTCATCATACTTTTGATCATATCCTTAAGAGTGTGATTACATCTTTCAACTATATTTAAGAGTTTCAGACATGGTGTATTGAGCAATTATCCCACACTCTTGTACGTATTTAGTAAATAGTCCCATTTGTTAGCCTTATTCACCATATCGGCCATAATATTCACTGCTACAGTTAGATCTCATTATTTTAATGATCTTCTTATACTATTTTTCAACTTCAGTTTGAAGATTTTAAATTTATTAAGTACTTTGGATTTTTTTTTTAGAAAGTAAATATACCCATAGTGAGAAAACTCATCAATAAAAGTATTGAAATAACTACTATTATAAATATATACCAGATGTAGAGGTTTACTAATGTCTGTATGAATGAGTTCTATTAACTGGTGGAATAAATGTTATTACTTATGCCACTAAATTTTTTATACTTATTCTTACTAGTTAGTATTTTCACTTATATCATTCTTCTCATGTTCTAGGTAGTGGTAAAATAAGCATCACTATGCAATTTTGACACTTGTTCTTGTTGGTTTGTTGTGTCATGTGAACCACTATTATTATGCAGCTTTGCTACTCTTATATTCTATATGGCACTACCATTTCTCCACTTATTGGGTAGTGATAATTGCTAGTTAGCCACCTTTTATATTCTCCATAAAAGCTTCATCCTAAACTGATAAATATTAGGATTTGATGCCTCGAATTTGACCCACAGTAAGAAGAGAATTAGCTTTCGGCATAGTAGTCGGGCTGGCTCTGGTATGCGGTCGAGCCGGCTCGAATTGAGATCGAGCCGACTTAAACCATAACCGAGCTAGCTGTCTCATGCAGATAGAAATAGAAGTTTAGACGAGATGCAACCGAGCCAGCTCGACTTCTGATCGAGTCAGTTCGCCAGATGAAATTTTCTGTTTGGACTTAGATTGTAATTAATCCAAGGGGTCTACGAAAGTTGCGCATGGACCACAGGATCCAGTGGTCATGAAAGATTGCAGTCATAATCTAAAGGTCGGAAAAGATTCCAAGACTCC
The DNA here is from genome assembly GCA_006176705.1 of Cocos nucifera. NCBI lineage: Eukaryota > Viridiplantae > Streptophyta > Magnoliopsida > Arecales > Arecaceae > Cocos > Cocos nucifera. Next base: position 309,450 of record QRFJ01007919.1, on the reverse strand, counting down.
ATCAAGGATATGTTTGACTCATATTAGGAGAAAGAGTCCTATTAGAACTCCTATAAACTACTGAGAAAATGATTCTTATTCTATTTAAAAGCCTGATATGCTGTTGAGCTAAAAGATGGCACGTGTGGCATGAGAGGCACATAGAGAGACTCAAGTAGCCATCGAGAGGAGCTTGGTAGAGCGCCGAGTATGTACAGCCTGTGAGAGAGAGAAGTAATAGGTGCATAGCATCTGACAAGAAGGATGTAAGGATAGAGTATCTTGTAGCTTCTGTGAGTCTTCTTGAAATTCTTAGAGAGCTTTTATGAGGATAGCTTTTAGTTGAGAGAGATTTATGCATCGTGAGTTGAGAGTGGGTGTTCTCTTCTTGTACCTATTTTTCTCTTTTATAGTGAAGCTTTGCATTTTTCATGGAGGCGAGCCTTTAGGCTGATCCACGTACTTGATTATTTTTTTATTTTATTTTTTTTCTTTCTGTCATAATAATTTGGTACTATATCCTTAACAAGTGATATCAGAGTAGCTGATATCCTAATAGATTAGTATCAGAGCTAGTTGATATCATAATAATTAGTATCAAAGCCAGATAGTACCAGAATATAAATTACAGCAGTGGTGTTAAAGATTGAAGAACATGAAGAAAACAAGCACAATCAAGATGGAGATCAACATATTTGATGGAAAGAATAATTTCTCCTTATGGCAAGGATAAAGGATGTCCTCATCCAACATGGGTTGATCAACTCTCTCTTATATGAGGAGATTCCAGCCACCATAAAGATGAAGAATTGAAAGCGGATTCAAATGCAGGTAATGAGTACAATCCACTTATACTTAGCGAATGATGTCATGATCCATGTACTTGGCGAAACTTCTCCGATGGGGCTATGGTCGAAGCTCGAGGAGTTGTACAGACGAAATTGCTCACAAACACGCTATTCCTTTGGAGGCAATTCTATCAGCTATGAATGGACAAAGGTCAGAGCATGTGAAAGCATCTATCCAACTTTCAGAAGATCCTCACTAACCTCCTCAGTATTGGAGAAAAAAATTAAGAAGAAGACCAAGGCGTTGGTCTTGCTAGCATTGCTTTTTTCTTCATACGAGTCCTTGGTGACTACTTTTTTAGTGAAAAAGAGCACCATCAAGATGGACGAGATCACTGCAGTGATACTCTAGAATGAAATTCTCAGGCGGAAGAACCCAGCTTTGAGCTCAAATAGTGGTAGCTTAGCTTTGGCGACTTCTGGAGGAGAGGGAGGCAGTAGATGAAGTGGCAGAGGATCGCGAGGAGGACGATCCAGGTCCAAGACAAGGGATCAAAGCAAGATCATATGCTACAGATGTGACGAGTTGGAACATCGAGTCAAGGATTGCCCACAACTCAAGGATCAAATGAGGGCTACTACAATGACGGCCAATAGCAAGTCAGAGGATGATGTTCTGAAGATAATTGATGAGGTATCTACTTTTTTCTAGTAGTAGATTTTAGATTCTGCATGCACATATCATATTTATTGTAGAGAGGAGTAGTTTGTTCCCTAGAGAGCAGTGAGAGCACTACTTATCTATCGGATGGATCGAGCTATGCAATCAAAGGCATCAGGATGGTCGGCTAGAAGACACATGATGGTACAGTGAGAAGATTGGGGAAGGTCTGATACATATCAAATTTCAGATAGAATCTTATCTCATTGAGTAGACTGAATTCAAACGGCTATAGATCGATAGCTGATGATCAAATCTTAAAGGTCATGCATGGCGATAGAATGATATTGGAGGAAAAGAAGAAGATAAGAAAATATTACTATCTGATAGAAAGTCCAGTGCGAGGTGGAGCTTCAGGAGCTAGAGGAAGTCTAGTATGAGGTGGAGCTCCAAGTGGAGATGGATCGAGCACGAGATGGGAGACTCGGAAGGATGAGAGACGACATCGCAGAGTGAAGTTTCTATTATCACAGTAGGCTACCCCGAATAGATCTCAGATCAGAAGGATCACAACCATTGATGAAGGTGGAATCGAGCGGCCTAGCTTGACTTTCACATTTGCCCATTCATGATCAGCAGGCATGCCCCACAGCATGGAGACAAGATGGATATAAGCTCTTAAAGTTAGATGGAGGTCGAATGTTGAGTCGAAGTAGAAATTATTAGGATTTGATGCCTCAAATTCGATCCATAGCAAAAAGAGAATCAGTTTTTAGCATAGCAATCAGACCAATTTTGATACATGGTTGAACCAGCTCAGATTGAGATTGAGCCGATTCGAACCATAGCCGAGCCGACTGTCTTAGGCAGACAAAAATAGGAGTTTGGATGAGATGTAGTCGAACCAGCTCGACCCCTGATCGAGCTGGCTCGACATAGGCGAGTAGAACAAGACGAAATTTTTTGTTTGGACTTGGATTGTGATTAATCCAAGGGATCTATGAGAGTTGCGCGTGGACCACAGAACCCAGCAGTTATGGAGGATTGCAGTCATGATCTGAAAGTTGAAAAATATTTCAAGACTCCATCAAGGACATGTTCGACTCATATTAGGAGAAAGAGCCCTATTAGGACTTCTGTGAACTACTGAGAAGAGGATTCTCATCCTATTTAAAGATCTGAGATGTTGTAGAGCTAAAAAGTAGCACGTATGACATGAGAGGTACATAGAGAGGCTCAAACAGCCATCGAAAGAAGCTTGGCAGAGTACCAAGTACGTGCAGCCCACGAGAGAGAGAAGCAATAGGTGCATGGCATTCGACAAGAAGGCTGTGAGGGCAAAGCATTTTGTAGCTTCTATGAGTCTTCTTGAAATTCTTAAAGAGCTTTTATGAGGATAGCTTCTAGTTGAGAGAGATTTACATATGGTTAATTGAGAGTGGGTGTTCTCCTCATGTATCTATTTTTTTCTTTCATAGTGAAGCTTTGCATGCCCCATGGAGGCGAGCCTTTAGGCTGATCTACGTACTTGATTATTTTTTTATTTTATTTTTTTCTTCTTTCTATCATAATAATTTGGTACTATATCTTTAACAAGCAGTATCAGAATAGCTGATATCCCAACAGATTGGTATCAGAGCTAGTTGATACCACAATAATAAAAACCACCCTCCTCAATCTATACCCGAGTACTCAACTTGTATCTTTGATGTATCTATGAGATCTTCCCATATGAAATACATAGGAGATTAGCACACAAAATCATTAAAAGAAATCAAAAATAAATTCCAATCGCACCTTGGAGCCCTGAGCAGCCATCAATGATTGTTGTAGTAGCACCTTGTGGAAGAAGAAAACAACAACAAGATAGTTTTTCCTCTTTGTCTCCACTTTATCTCTATCTTCTCAATAGGATAGGTGCATCCTATGAATATAGAGATCTTGATGTTCTAAGTTTCTTCTTAGATAGATATATATATATATAGGAGTGGAGTAGGGACTTAGTCTAGTTAATAATGTTAATGGGTCCACATACATATTACAGAGTCTAATAACCAAATCAGGCATACACGAATACTTGTTATGTTATATGACTAAGACAATGGGGCCCAAAATAATAATATGATCATTGATAATTATGGACTCCTTCATCTTTTATTTAGATAATAACTTAATATTTTATAATAAATTAAAATAAAAAAATTAATCCATAATCAATGGAAGCTCATCTCATGAGAAATTCCAATAGTATTACTTATATCTTTTGATATTTTGGCCTGCATGCTTAGTATTTGGGCTTGTACCTTTGGTGTTTTGGCTTGCATGATTGGTATATCGACTTATACCCTTAGTATATGATACAGGATAGCCTAAAAAAAGAAAAAAAAAGAAAACATAAAGCTTCCTTCCATTCATCAACAATAAATCACGTCCGATCGTGGTACATTATTCTCAGGACAGATAGTATAGTTGTCTATACTCTGCTCAGGAGGCATGACTGATTGACATGGGACCAAAGCACGATCAATCTAAATGATGCTGATGAATGCCATTTTAGAGATTAGTAAATAACTAGCAATAATAAAGTAAATAGACAGATAGCAGAAATTAAATATGCTCATGAATAATTGCAAAAAGAAAAATATAAATGAAATGAAGGATAGCAAGAAATTAAGTCGGCAAGAAGTTCAAAAAAAGATAAGAAGAATCTAGATCGTGGTAGTTAAGAAACTACCCTGATTAGGGCTCTTAATCTTTTAATCAGGCAGATCTATCGATAAATAACTGGGTCTTTACCAACATCAGATCTAAAAAAAAAATAAGTAAAAAAAAATCAAAGATCAGTTGAGAAGGAACGAAGGTCCTTGTCAACGTTTGATCTGTAGAATAATAGATCACTCTTTCTCTCTCTGCATGATAGATAAAAATCTTGGAGGAGACAGATCTTTTTTTGGTAGAATAGGCTTATGTAAGTAGATGGTGAAGACGAATCGGGATCATAGAAATACTGAATCTCAAGAAAATGAAGATTAAAGAGATAGAAAAATGTGGGCCTTACATCCTCCCCTCGTGGGGCGATTTTGGGTCTCACATCCTCTTCCTCTTGGAGTGACCAACACAAGTATTTGTGGGAATTATAAATTGATTCATTCATTTATTGTCTTATTCATGAAAGATACATGGATTTATATAGGATCCTAGGGGTCCTATTTCTTTAGGAATCTTATTTTCTTTAGAAAAAATCAATCCTCCTAACAAAAAAGTAAAACATTATGTATGGTTTCCAAATACAATAATATATCATATCTATCTTTTATGGAACCATAGGGAAGAAATCAGCCTTTTAACAAAATAAGTAAGAAATCAAGAACTCTTAAGAAATCCTAGAAAAAAAAGAAACTCCATATGGATGCTTGATGCCTGGCATAACTTAGCATGAGAATCCTTGGGCATGGCACATGCTGGCATGTGTATTTCCTCCCTGGACGTGTGAAGGGTGGTAGCTCTAAAGATGACGTGGACCAAGCTTGCTTTTTGATGATGGCCTCTTTTCAAATAAGGCTCAATCCAAAATAAACCCAAGTATGGTCCTATGGATCCAAAACTAAATGCATCAAAAGAACTAATTGATTAAATCAAAAGGACTGAAACAAAATAACTGAAGTAGAGTTATTCTGATATGACTTCTTCAATCCAAATTGAATCTAAATTATGTTATCGACTTCTATTGGCTCTGATATCCGCACCAATTCTCTCGGGGTGGGAAGAACTCGACCCTATCAAGTGGGGGTCGATTTTGCTCTGGTGATGCTCAAGCAAATCAGGATCAATATGCTGTAGCTCTTCTCAAGTGATCTAGGTATCCTTGGACTCTGGTCGACCTCGCCATCTAACTAAGTACCGCTGATAGCCTCAACTCTGGATGGAGATGATCTGCTTATCCAAAATTCTCTCAATCTGATCATGCTTTGACATTTTGGTCGGTGGACATTCAGGAATAGGCTCTCTCTCAAAGATTGGTTCAGACTCAAATGGCTCACTAGGTATCCAAATTGGCTCTTTATAGACGACGAGATCTGCAACATTACAAGTAGAGCTAATCCCAAAATCAGAAGGTAAGTCCACAATATACGCATTTGGTCCAATCTTCTTTAAAATCTTAAATGGATCTGCTCCTCGAGCATGTAACTTCTTGACGGTTTCTGATGAAAATCGTTCAGGCCTCATTCGAACCATCACATAGTCTTCTTCTGCAAACTCTTGGACACATCGATGAGAATCTACATTCTGTTTATAAACTTTATTACTAATACTAATTTTTTTACTGATCTTTTTATATAAACTCTTGACATGCTGTGCAAATGACTCTGCAGATTCAAAAATTCTAGCATGCATGGGCAGTAGGATAAGGTCTATTGATTTTCTAGGCTGATATCCATGAACTACTTCAAAAGGACTCATGCCAATGGACCTATTAATAGAGCTATTATATGCAAATTCAGCTTGGGGCAATAAAAGATCCTAGTTACCCATATGTTCCCCAATCAAGTAACGCAATAAATTTCCAAGACTCCTATTGACCACTTCAGTTTGACCATCTGTTTGTGGGCGAAAGGCAGAAGAAAATTTTAATTTTATGCCTAGAAGGTGCCATAGGGTTTTCCAAAAGTAGCTCATGAATCTAACATCCCTATCAGAAATAATGGTTTTGGATAATCTATGTAATTTAACAATCTCATCAAAGTATATTCTTGCAACTTTTGAAGCATCCGATGTTTGGCAACAGGGCAAAAAATGGACCATTTTTGAAAACCTATCTACAACCACTAGAACTAAATCATGCTTCCTAACTGTCTTAGGTAAGCCTAGAACAAAATCCATGCTAATGTCTTGCCAAGGATAGTCTGGTACAGGTAAGGGTGTGTATTGGTCAGTGTTCTATTTTCTTTGCTTGGCCATGGCACACGTTCTATACTGGACAACAATTCGAGCGACATCTCTTTTCAGGCTTGGCCAAAAGAACTGAACTTCTACCAATTCTATGATTTTATTCCTACCAAAGTGTCCAGCTAATCCTCCAGCATGTAGTTTCCAAACTAGAAAATTTTTTAAAGATGTACGAGGAACACACAGCCTAGCTCCTCTAAATAAGTAACCATCCTGAAGGGTATATTCACTGTATTCTCTAGATGGTCCTTTTTGTAAAATGGTAAGTATGCTGCCAAAATCTAAATACTTCTCATAATCTTCTTTAATCTTATCAAAATCAACAACCTCTATACTAATGGTGGACAACAAAGTATGACGACGACTTAGGGCATCAGCAGTGCGATTCTCTACATCCGTACGGTGTTTCAAAATAAAAGTATAGGCTTGCAAAAACTCGACCCACCTACCATGTCATGATTCAATTTCTTTTGGGAATTCAAGAATCAGAGGGCTTCATGATCTGAGTATAAAATAAATTCTTGCGGTAGTAGGTAATGTCTTCAGTATCTTAGGGCTTGGACTACCGCATAAAACTCCTTATTGTAGGTAGAATACTTTAGTTTAGAATCATTAAGTTTCTCGCTAAAATATGCTATCAGATGACCTTCTTAACTAAGGACACCACCAATCCCAACTCCTGATGCATCGCATGCTACTTCAAAAATCTTGAAAAAATCAGATAAACGTAGGACTGGGGCATGGGTCATTTTGTCCTTAATGTTTATGAAGGCTCTATTGGCTGCTTTAGTCCATTCAAAATCTTTCTTTCTAATACAGTCAGTGATGGAAGCGGCTATGGTGCTAAACTCTTTTATGAACCTACGATAAAATATTGCTAATCCATGAAAACTTCACACATCATGCACACTCTTAGGTACCGCCCACTCAACTATTGCTTTGATCTTTTCAGGATCAGACACACCATCGGGGGTAACAATAAAACTTAAGAAGTTGACACAGTCTGTCATGAAAGCATATTTCTTAGAATTGACATATAGACTTTCTATTCTAAGGACTTGGCAGACTTTTCGAAGATGATCTAGATGGTCCTCCCTAGTTCGACTATAGATCAAAATGTCATCAAAGTACACAACTACAAACACTCCCATAAACGATCATAGTACTTGGATCATCAATCTTATGAAAGTACTAAGGGCATTAGATAACCCAAATGGCATCACCATCCACTCATATAAACCATCTTTCATCTTAAAAGCAATTTTTCACTCATCTTCCGATCTAATCCTTACTTGATGGTAACCACTCTTGAGATCAATCTTAGAGAAAATAGTGGTTTCGACCATCATATCTAGCATGTCATCTAACTTAGAAATGGAAAAATGGTACTTAATGGTGATCTTGTTAATGGCACGACTATCTATGCACATCCTCCATGTTCCATCCTTCTTTGGAGTCAATAGTGTAGAAACTGCATAAGGACTTAAACTCTCTCTCACGAATTCTTTTTTCATCAGCTCTCCAACTTGCCTTTGTAGCTCAGCATGCTCAGTGGGGTTCAACTTATAATAAGGCAAATTGGGTAGGATAGATTCAGGTACAAAATCAATGGCATGCTGAATGTTTCTCATGGATGGTAAGTAATCTGGGAGATCCTTAGGAAAAACATCATGAAATTCACTAAAAATGCTAACTACTTTCTTGGGATGATCTATCTTAGGATTCTTACGAACTTCTTTCACAGCAATCATCCAAACTGGTGATTCTTTACTCACGATCATCTCTAATTCCTTAGCACCTATCAGATGGAGGCTTTTCTTTTTGATATTTTCTTTTAGTCCATCGCATATCTTTCGATTCGTAGCTTTAGGTGGGGAAGGATTAATCGTGATCTTCTTATCCTTATGAGTGAAACTACAGAAGTTGGTTCAGTCATAAATCGTAACATCATTGTCAAACAGCCAAGGCCGACCTAATATGATACTTCCGACTTCCATGGATAAGACATCGCACCAAACATGATCCTGATAAGAATGGAGCTGGATGGAAACACGGCATCTAAGTTTGATGGGAATAAAGAAGAAATCTATCCAAGACACATGATATGAATTGGGATGATCTATAGGAGCTAATCCTAATCGCTTAACCGTATTGGTGGAGATGACGTTGATACAGCTACTGCTATCAATGATCACCTTACAAATTTTATCACTAAATTTTATGAAGATATGAAAAATAGAAGTCCTACACCAATCTTCACTCTTCTTAGTTTATGCTAGAACATACCTAACGACTCCAAGCCTAAGGTCTGACTCTGGTGCAACAAAACTTAGAATTTTTTCAGTACTCTCAAACTACTCGACTAAGTCTGGATCAGCTTCACAAACTTTTTCCTCAATATTTTTTAGAGTTTTCTCTTCTAATTCTTTCATAAATAATGATCGGTTGGGACATTATGCAGCAAAATGACCGTAACCATGGCACTTGAAGCAGTGGGATCGAGAATTACTTTTCTTAGATAACTCTCCTGCAACTCTTTTTTCTTTATCTTCTTTTCTCATAATAGGATTTATAGGTGGAGGTCAATTACTAGGAGTCTGGGTAGTATTGGGTCTCAATCCAGAAGGAGTTACTCAGCAAAGTTCAAGACGATGAATGGTCAAATACCTAAAAAATCTCTCAAAATCTAGAGTACGTTGATAAGCTTGTTCTAACATGGTTACTTCTCGTAAAAAAAGCTCACGCTGGATATCTTCTTGTAATCCAGCTCTAAATCTAGACAAGGTAACAACCATATCTTCGGTTACTCCACATCTCATGAGGTACTCATCAAATCTCATGATGTACTCTGTGACTGATCTATTTTCTTAAGTAAGTCTCTACCACTGATCTAAAAGTCTTTGTTGGTAGGAGGTGAAGAGGTATTTTTCTCTAAGTTTCTCCTTTATTTCATCCCAGATTTCTATCGGATCTTGTCTTCTCTGGTTGAGAAGATGTTCAACACTTTTTCAATAAAGTCGGGCTTGCCTAACCAACTTCATCCTAGCAAACCTAACTCTTCTTGCTTCAGATATTTTGTACCATTCAAAATAGTGATCCATGCTCGATTTTTAATCTAGGATCTAGACAACCATCAAAACTTGAGGCTTCGATCTTTACATTCCTAAGAACATGCTCATCCTGATCGAACTGGTTATGATGGAGGTGTGCTGCTATAGGTTGATCTAGGTCGAGGTTCCTTCTTCTCTGTCCTATAGGTAGTTGGAGAGACTCAGGTTTAGATTGTCTTTGCCTAGCTTCTTCTAGGACTGTTATTCTTTCACTCATGATTTTTATAAAATCTTTCATATCATCAAACTTCTCAGTCAGGGCATTAATGATGGCTACTGTATTGGGATTCATGTTGGTACCGAATGAGAAAGTAGGACGTTGGTACTAGATACCTGATCTAGTGGTCATGTAAGTCTAGGATGCAGGAATAAGATGCAGTAAAAAAGAAAAAAAATACTAAAAAGTAAATTATGAAATTTAAATTATAAAAATTAACTTACAGAAATTTTAAATTACAGAATTTAAACTAAAGCCCTAATCAATCCGGCTCTGATACCAAATTGATGCGAGACAGCCTAAAAAAAGAAAAGAAAAAAATATAAAGCTTCCTGCCGTTCGTCAACAACAAATCACGTCCAGTCATGGCACATTAGTATATTAGCCGGCACCCTTGGACCCTTGGTGTATTTGCCTATACCTTTGGTATTTTAGCCTATACCCACTTGGTAGTTTGGTTCGTGCCTCTTGGCATTTTAGCCTACTTCTCTTGATACTCTATTAAAGGTTGGCTTCCTTCTATAGTATGCGACCTATTAGTTATATATTGCTACTTGTTGTTTGAGTATTTTGTCCTACTAATAAGTATATACAAATTGGCATGCTGGTTAAGTATAACCGTGGCTTACTGGTTGAGTACTCTTATCTATTGATCAAGTTTTGGGTCTGTTTATTGGTATTTGATTGAAGTTTGATATCCTTCCAAAGTCTCTTATTCGACTTACACAAGATGGCCCTTTTGAAGATCTACTGCATATATACTAGATGGCCTTTTGAGATATGTTGTTGATTGATCACAGCCATCAATGTGGATGTATTATAAATAAGTTGTTAGGCATGCATATATACATACATACATATAACTGATAGATTATGATCATAATTTTTTTGAGAAAATTAGTTTCGTGAATCCATGGAAGATGAATATCTTCTAACTACTCATCTTTGGAGAATTCTACTTAGTATGTTGTGTAGAATTTGGATTTCACATAAAAAATCCATGCCTTTAGATATACCAATAAAAGCAAGCAAGTTATGTATCATATATGTACTATACTATGTGTGATGATTTTCTTTATGCATGTTGTAATGTACCTTAGCATGAGTATATAAGCACCACTATAGTCCTTAACATATCCAAAATGAGGTTATTTTTCAATACACACTCTCATATGTAAAGGCTGATGAATGAAACTTGGAACGAGGGGTGATACATGAATTAATAAGTGGGAGCATGAAGATATTGGTAGGCAAGAAGTATCATGCATACTAATATCATATGATCAACCGAAAGCTTAAATTAGTCGGTAGATGCACCCATAAGTATACAAGCTCTACTAGAGTCCTTAACTTTGTTTCTTAATATAAACAATGGAGCAATCTAACAAATTTATCAAAAAAGAAAAACTAGATATTGATATCCTATCTCTCTTCCTCATCCTCCCTCTCTCTCTCTCACTCAACAACAATGAGATGCCTTGGAGCCGAGTTACTTTAGACCCATTAGGCTATGCACCATTTTATACAAGATTTGTGCGAAGATCATAGTTGGGAGATTGAAACCAATCATTCCTCGGTTGATCAGTGCCATGCAAGGGGCCTTTGTTGAGGGTCATAGCATCTCAAACAATATGATTATTGCGCAAGAGTTTTGGCATAATCTTCAGAGAGTACCAGTCTGGCGATGCCTCATGGCTATTAGGCTTGAGATAGAGAGGATGTATGACTAGATGAGTTGGTAGTCCCTTACCAATTTGGAGAGCTTTGGCTTCAACCCGTACTGGATTAGATGGATCATAAGTTATATGGGGTCATCCTCTTTTTCCATATTGGTTAACAGCACCCCGACGGACTACTTTTAGTTTATAGTGGGCCTACACCAAAGTTGTTCTCTATCTCCATACTTCTTTATTCTCCGTGCTGATGCTCTGTCTAGGGCCTTGCGAGTAGCCACTCTAGAGCAGGCCTTGGACCCCTATATACCTACCCTAGAAGCTAGGCCGATCTCATACCTTTTGTTTGCAAATGATTATCTTTTGGTGGGTTGGACGTCTATTTGGAATGCTGACTCCTTTAGAAGAATTTTAGAGAGATATTATTGTGCTATTGGAAAGAAGGTGAATCTACTCAAATCGGCTTTATAATTTAGTCTAAAGGCCAAGACCCAATTGAGGTAGGCTATCAGGAAGCGACTAGGGATAGTTAAGCAAATGGGAGCTTGTCACTATCAGGAAGTGTCCATCACAGAACGGAGACCCTAGAGAGCAGATTGCTCCAGGCTAAAGGTATTGATTTGGGGGCATCTAGAGGGTTGGCAAGCTAGATGCCCATATATAATGGGCAGAGTCATTCTGGTTAGATCGGTGTTCAACTCAGTCTCGATCTATATGATGTCCAACACCATCATCTCGAAAGCAGTGGTGGCAAAGATCAAGCAATAGTTTAGGCACTTCCTCTAGGGATCTCCCTAGGGTGGTGGTGGAGTTTATGTGCTAACATGGAATATGGTTTGCCAATCGACTGAAGAGGGGGATTGGGCATTCAATCCCTTGTGGCGAGGTGTAAGGTCCTGATTGGTTGGCATATGGTCAAATTCATGCTTTAACAGAATTACATTTAGAGTGAGGTGATGAGAACCCAATATGGCTCCTGGATTGCTGGTACTGATACCTGAGCTGGTCAACGGGACTCCTTTATATGGAAGAAGATATTTTTATGGGCCTAGGTGGTTCTTGACCATGTGAGATGGACTGTGGGAGATGGGTGGGACATCAATCTTACTCGTGACCCTTGGATTGCTAACTTGTCGATGGACCACTAGCCAACCTATATCAATATGGAGATTACAAACTCGATATGGATAGTAGATCTCCAGTTGGGGGGAGGATGGCATGTTGATATGGTATCCTAGCTCCTTGGACCAACTCTAGTGGAGAGGGTGCTGGCTACTATTGTCCCTATCTTTGGTAGTCTAGATGTTAGAGTTTGGAGCTTTGCTTGCATATCAAGGATAAGTGATGAGAGACCTCTATGAGGTGTTCAAGAGGGAGATAGTCAGGAGGATGGATAGGGCATGGATTTGAAAGCTCCATGTCTACCCGAGGGTTCGTCTCTTCCTTTGGAAGATGGCCTGGCACCGACTTCCAACCAGGATGGTGCTGCATGTTAGGGGTATGGACCTCTCTCTATCTTGTCCAAGCAGTTATAGTGAAAAGGAGATGCTGGACCATGTTTTGTTTCTTCATCCCAAAGCTTGGCATGTTTGGACTTTGGCGAGGCTCTCCCAAGTGGCTAGTGCCTCTATGGAGCTAGCTCATGACTTCCATTTGACTTAACAGAAATAGAGAAACTTTTGAGGTGTCTTGGCAGCTGGTGAGATTTACCCTGGAGAGGGTGATGGTGTAGACTAGGGAGGTTATGTATGTGTTATCGACTAGTTCGGCCTCGATTACTTGGGACATCTAGGACTCCCCGGCTGCTCATGCGATGACCCATGTGGTGTTCATTTCTTGGGAGCCTTCATCCCTAAGTTTCCTTAATTAAGGTTAACTTTGATGGCAATGTGAGAGGTCCTAGGGTTGGTGCAGGCTTTGTGATCCGTGGTTCTAACTTCAGAATTATGGAAGTCGACGAGTTTCACCTTCTTGACAGCATCATTTCAACAGCGAACTATGAGTTATCTGGGCCGGTATATCCTTTGCGAGGCTGTAGTTGTGGCGATGAAGCTGGTTGTGGAGGAGGATTCAACCATGATCATCAGTTGCTTACAGAAGCAGCCGAGGGTTGGAGCTGCTCACCCTCTTCTTAGTGATACATGGCACCTAGTTTGAGGCTGCTCCTCTATTAAGATCAGGCTTATCTATCATTCGGCCAACAGTACAGCCGATTAGATGACTTTCTTTGTGGTGAGCATACTATAGGATTATGTAGACCGAGATGGCTAAGATGCTATAGGCATTTTCAGATTTTTTTTTTTTTTGACTTTTTTGGCTATGCTCATACACATAATGTAGAAGTGCTCTATCTTATCTAAAAAAAAAAAAGGAGAGAGAGAGAGAGAAGAGAAGTATCCATCCTTCCTCTTTTCTATCTCATCTCCATGCCTAAGAACTAAATAACTAGCAGCAACCATTTAAGTATGAGATAATTGATATACAACTTTGCAGGTCAAATATAATTTTACACAATTGCTTGCATTTACATGTTCTAGCTAGGGTTCTACAGAGTTTTACACAAGACTACTTGGGTCATGCAAATGACAACCTTTCTTTCCTTTTGGCCAAAATATTACAATAATTGTAATGCAAGAATTTAAGATACCGTTGCACCAAAAAAATCCTATATGGTTTTTGGAATGAGACTTGCTAGCAACTATTTAAGGCGTGCTAATTCAAGGATCAAACCATTCATATACTGATATACGGGGCATATCATAAATGATGCAAATATTTCAGTTGAAGCATTAGATAGGCATTCCTTTATTTACATGAGGAGGTTTGAAAATGTTAAGCTACAATCTAATTTGATTTTTATTAGAGGAAAAAAATAATTTGATGAACATGGAGGGTCTCCAGAATTCAGGTAGTCCCTCAAATTTAAATTATTTTTTTCACTTCAACCGATGAAATTATAGCTATTCTTCAAACCTCCAGCCTAAGGTTTGTTTGAAAAAATTCAATAAAATTGGACTAGATTTTTCACAGAATTATGAATTATACAATCTATTTAAGTAAGGTCTTCGTTAACCCAATTTATCTCTACCTCAAATCCTATGGAAAGAAAAAGAAAACGCCATGATTTTTTTTATCCTGCAGTTCAACATGCCAATAGATAGTATTTAGGTCAAAATTAGGACGAACCCTCGGAAGAAAATGAGCTGAGCAAATTAACAGGGCGGATTTCTATAGAAGATTCAGTCTAATTTTATTGGATTTTTTTAACAGCTCCTTAGTTACATTACGTACTTTCCGTGTAACAGATGCCGGCTTCAGATCAGCAAGAGAGCGCACCCAGAACCCTGCCATATCATATTTTTACTTGATTTTGTCCCCTTCCACCGTCGTGGTAAGGCGTGGATTGTGGATATTCTTACACCATCATCCACTCATCCCAAGTCCCAACTCGAGGCACCGCCAACAGCCTACAGCCGGTTTCCCAACGGAGATTACCGGCTAGATCCGTTCTAGATCTCTCTAGTATTAAACTTCTCCTCGATTATAGCTTTGGCTCCCAAAGGTTTCTTGGTCCCGGGAACTGGAAAATTCTCCAATTTCTCTCTTATATAGGTTTCCGTACGAGGATTTCTCATTGAAGGTAATAATCTCCTTTTTTTTTTTTTTTTTTTTTTTTTTTTTTAAGAATTCTTTGTTGGTTTGATTATTTGATTCATCGACTAGTTCTTTTTCCCATTTATCTTGCATGCAACCCTTAAAGTTATGATTTTTAATCATAATTTGGGATTCTTCTTCTTTCTCTAATTCGATTTACTCTTGGATTGTGTGAGGATATATCGGGATTTTTTTTTTCTGATTCTCGTTAGTCGATGTTATTCGGTTGGATGCCAAGGTTCTGGTTTGTTTCAATTGATCCATGTGGGTTTTCGCCGATGGAACAATTGATTTTATTTAATAAGAGGTGGATCACCTTATCGCAAATTGAATTTCTAGGAAATTAGGGTTCTTTGGATTACCTTTTTTATAATTATGAATGGGCGGATCTGTATAGAGGAAAATGGCTATCGTCTTTTCGTGTAAAGATTCATTTGGTTGTAAATTGTATGGAATGAGAGGATTTGGTCAGGCTTTGATAATTATCTGATGATGTGTATTTACCTACATATAGAATGAGTCAAGGGAAAAATGTCCTGCATTTACTGTTTGATTTGGTTCTTCTCAATATGATTGGTAAACAACATTCATTAGAATTAGCCATTTTGTTATTTAGTTAATCTGAATTCGATTAATTTGGATTGTGGATGCAACTGTTTGTTGGGCCCCTTGTCAACTCTAGATAGTAAAACATCATATGATGCTAACTATAGACAGCAAGATATCATTTGAAGGGGGACTTCCCGAATGTTTTGGGCTGTTTGGATGTTTGGCCATTGAGAAACATGCGATTCTTGATGGTTTATACTATCTTTGGATTGCTTTATTGAGTTCCTTGATGCATAAAAATGAAGAGTTTCAGGGGCGAGGATAAGTTTATGAATATACTTTTCGTCAATACGTTTTTTTAATTGTTTAAATGTGCCCTTCAGGACTTTTCTCTTTCTTGTTTTTTTCCCTGTTGGATTCTGAAAATATCCATGATTATCTTTCTTAGGTTCTCCTTTTTTAAAAAAAACAAATTGCAGACTGTATGATTTTTTTACTAATTTTATAAAATACCTAACGGTTCATCTTGATTGACATAAAAAGAGTGCTTGAAGTTTTTTATTTTGAAAATGACTGAATTGGTCTACCATCTGGGAAAATACAGAAAGACACATTCTTCTGTTATTGCCATCTTTACCCATCTGTCCATTAATTCAATCTTTATTAATATATATATAGCACTATCGGTATTGTTTCAAACTGAATCTTGTTGAACTTATGACGCTAGTCTAGTTAGGTTTTGGGAAATGGCGGATGATGAGAAGGAGGGAGAGGGCACACCATCCCGTGGAGCTGATTGGGAAGTTGTCTCTCTAACTGCATCTACCTATGCTGCTGCACCTGGTCCAAAAGAATTTGACCTAGCTGATGAGAATAAAGGCAAGGAGTTCAACAAAAATGAAAGTGAATCTTCTGGAGCATTATTTATGTCTCGTCACTTTGTATTTCCACCAAGTGAGCATGAGAATCTACCGATAGAACTAGAATTCAGTGAAATTGAAGCAGAGGATCAGAAAAACATTGCTGAGGATGATAATGAAGTCAATAAAATGAGTGAAGAAAATATGCAAAGTAAATCCGATGATCCCCTACATGGATTTCAGTGTGGTATGGAGTGTGAAGAGAGCAAGGGATTGCAAAAGACAAATTTGATTGGTGAAGAGCAGGATTTGTATCTGGGTCCTGAATTGAGTACTTTTCATGCTGAAACTGGTAGAAGTGAGTCAGTGCCTCATATTGAGAGCAGTGAGTCCTATGAACATTCTCCCCAGAATTTGGAATCTCCTCCAAAGTATGCAAAGAAGAATGAAGAGGATAAGTCTGATGAATCTGGCCTTCCTTGTGAAGCATGGTGGAAAAGGCATGCAGCATCTTTGTATCGTCATGCAAAGGAGGCTAACACATTTTGGTCTGTCTGTGTGGCTGCTGCTTTAATGGGGCTTGTAATTCTTGGGCAGCGCTGGCGGCGAGAAAAATGGCAGCTTCATCAACTTAAATTGCAGTTTAGCATCCATGATGAGGTAAGCTGACACCATTGCTGAGAATATGACAGGAATAGTACTATGAAGGAAATTGTAAGCACTCCATTTTTTTAAACTTTAACTTGGATTGCTATTCTATTTATTGGTTTCTTTGT
The DNA here is from genome assembly GCA_006176705.1 of Cocos nucifera. Lineage (NCBI taxonomy): Eukaryota > Viridiplantae > Streptophyta > Magnoliopsida > Arecales > Arecaceae > Cocos > Cocos nucifera. Next base: position 292,236 of record QRFJ01007919.1, on the reverse strand, counting down.
TCTCATCATTAGCAACTTGTTAACAAACAAAATGATACTTTTGAAAAGGTTTGTATGGGGGTATGGTGGTTTTTTATATACTGATGTAGAAAGTAGAGTGAGAAGAGTCATTAGGAGGGAGAAGGAAGGATATAATTAGAAGGTGAGGGGCTTCTGAACTACAAAGTTTATCTGGCAGAATGCACCTTAATGCCTTATGTGATATTCTGTTTCAGTTTTGATATTCAAATCCTGTATCTCTATAACAAGCTGATGCTATGTACATAATTTTAAGGTATGAAACTAAAGCATGTAATAAATATATACTACTTCATTAAAATTCATATGTTCTTAGTGTCCTTCAAGGTGCCTTGAAATGTTGGAAAACTCATCAGTAATCTCTAATTGGACTCACGTGATGGAGTTGATTGGCATTAGAAAACCCAAAAAAAGTCTGTAACATAGGTTCAGCCAGTCAAATATGTTGAATCATGCAACAGCTAAGAGATTAATCCCTCTGCAAAACTCCCAGTATTTTGGTGATATTTCTTTCTGGACTCCAATCTGAATGATTCCAACTTGTCAAAGAATCTTGTTTGACAAACTTCATAATGGTATTGTGCTCATCTTTTGATTTTATGTGTATATCTTAGTGAACCAATCTTTGAAGTTTTGACCTGTTATCATTTGGGTACAGTGCATTTTGTTAACTTTTCATGGGTTTGCATTACTATAACTTTAGCCTGTAACCATCGATCTCTTTCTTGGTTCTGCATTACTGCTTGCGCTTGTTCATGCCTTGGTCTTTCTCCAAGCCAACTTGCATCAATTAATTAGAAGTCACATTGCAGGCATAGTGGGTGTTTGTGGAACCAGAATTGCTATATGAAGCTAGGCAAGATTCATAGGTTGGTTGTTAAATCATAGCCTTAAATAAATCAAGGATTTTAAATTAGTTTACTAAGCGATGAAATTATGAAATAAATCTGTATTCGGCACACAGCTAAGTTTTTTCTGCAAATTCATAGACTTTTCTTATCTATTTATATGGTGATCCTTTTAAATATAATGGTTTCACGAAATTCTATTTTCACTATTTCTAGCCCAGAAATTTTCATGAGCTGTTGGAATGCATGGAAAATGCGAGTAATTTGCACTCTGCAGTTTGGTTATCTTCAATATTCCTTTGTCAGATATCCTTCAGTTTTAGTCTTTGTTGCAAATTTTATCATTTGATGCAATTCTAGCAAGCAAGATTCATTATTTTATTGAACAGCTTATTTGCCAATCATATTATTTTTGTTAAACAAACTGGGAAGCACTTTGATTGTCAACAGTGTCAATGGATAATGATAAATTGCAGAAAACAAAACATTGACATTTTTCTTTAACCTTTTTCAAAAGGTTTAATTCTCTTTGGTAGTTGAATTTGATGATAATGGTTACATCTTAAACATTATTATAGCCTGAAACTCTTTTTATAAGTATAAGCAGTCCTAGGTAGCCACTTGCATTGGGTGGCTGAAGTAGCGTGTACCAGGGCAATGAACTCATGAAAAGTTCATCCAAAGCTGAAGTTGCTGATGTATTGACAAAATAGCATGCACCTAGCTTAATATTCGAATTGTTAATGATAGGCTCCTGCAAAATATTGTGCTCATGCACAGGTTATATGCACTCCCATCTACCTACTGATATGGCAGTGCATGATTGAAATTGATTTTTAAAGGCCTTGAACATGGTTATGTTCTCCAGCTCTTTCCTGACTCTTAAGTGGTCCTGGGTAACTTTCATTAACCCTTAAATAGTGTTGCTTGAGGTTGAGTATCAGGGCAGTAAACTTGTGAGGATACTCATCCAACAGCTATGTTGTTATTGTTGAAATAAATATTATAATAATACTTGGCAAGTGTTGAGGATAAACTCCGCTCCCGTCGAAGTCCAGTCTGATGCTTAGCCTAATGCGACTGATAATCACGGAAGAGCTTCGATTGGAAATTCTTCTTCCAGTAGTTGAACCTTGGTCGAACTCCTTTAGCAGCTGAACTCCTTCAGCGACCAAACCCTCCGGACTTCCTCCAGCAGCTGAACTCCAGCCGAACTCCTTTAGCAGCCGAACTCCTCCAGCAGCCGAACTCCTCCAGCGGTCGAACCCCAGTTGAACTCCTCCAGCGGCCGAATCCCTCGGACTCCCTCCAGCGGTCGAACCCAAGCCGAACTTCTCCACCAGTCGGGCTCCTTCTGGACTTCTTCATTAGTCGAGCTTCTCCACCAGTTGGACTCCTTCTGAACTTCTCTATCAATCGAACTCCATCCGAATTCCTCCAGCGGATTACTTCCAAATTTCAAGTAGCATTCCTTTCGGATGATCCTCTCTACCTGTATTTTCTTTAGGAGTTCGAACTTCTCTGAAATTGACATACGTCAAAGCTCTTCACCCCTCCACGTGGTCCTGAGTAGCTCATACCGGACAGCTACGACTGTCACTATCAGTCTGTTGCAGACGGTGCCCCTTTCACGTGATCCTGAACGGTCAGTTACCGGACAGCCACGACTGTCACTATCAGTCTACTACAGGCGGTGCCCCTCTCCGTAACAAATCCTACGCGGCCCTGAGCGGCTAGCTACCGGACGGCTACGACTGTCACTATCAGTCTGCTTCGGGCTCTATCTATAAAAGGGACTCTTCAAATATGTTTTCTTTAAGCTCTCTTCTCCTTTCTAAAATTCTGCTGAATTCTTTTTTGAGCACTCCATTTCTGTTGGCCAGTAGAGCTGACTTGATCGTCGGAGGGTCCTATCGGAGCCACCACCACTGACTCCGGACGGAACTTTATTTTGCAGGTCACCGACGGCGGCCTCTTCTTCTTCAACTCCAGCTCGATCCGACGTTGATCAGATTCTGCACCAACAGGATTGGCGCTAGAGGAAGGGTCCTATGTTCCTAAGGTATCCTTGTTCTTAAAGGAGTGCTCAGCCGATCCTGTGGGTCTTCTTCTCCAAGGTCCATCTCCATCCTCTCCTTCAATCCCAAGAAATGCCTCCAAAGAAGGCGACTACCCAAAAATTTACCACTTCTGTCGTCAAATCCGAGACAGACCCGTCCGTTCTTGCTCCAGCGTCGGCGCTTCAACCTCCTCCATTGGCGGCTACGGTAGATCCGGAGCAGTTTAACCTGCTGATGCAGCGGGTTCAGGGCCTTCTGCTCCAGCGCCGGTGCTTCAACTTCCACCAGCGGCCATGGTAGATCCGGAGCAGTTTAACCTGCTGATGCAACGGGTTCAGGGCTTCACCGAGATGGTGTAGGCCATGCAGCAGCCTCTGGCGGCGATTCCATCAGGAAATCCGCCATCGGAATGTCAAGAACCGATCTCGAGGAAGAGCACTTGGACTAGCATATCCGTCGCCCCTAGGAAGGGGAAAAAGAGAGCAAAGGATTCTTGTTCGAATCGTGATTCTTCTCTGGAAGAAACTTTTCCTATCTACAGTCGGAAGCCTTCCAAGATCTGTGATCGAGATAACGTTCTCGATCAGAAACTGGGGGAGATGGACCAGCGCATTGAGGAACTCTGCCACATCGTTCCGGCTCGCCATGACGACGTCTGCACCGATCCCCCTTTCTCTCTTGGAATTATGCAAGAATCTGTTCTGCCGAACTTCAAGCTCCCCCAATTTGAAAGCTGCGACGGAACCTCTGAGCCGGTCGATCATTTGGAGGTCTTTTGGACCATGATGTTGCTCTATGACGCACCAGACGCCATCTTATGCCGAGCTTTCCCGTCTACCTTAAAGGAAGCAGCAAGAAATCGATACTCGACGTTGAAGTCGGGTACGATCTTCTTTTTTGACCAGATGAGTCATCAATTTGCGGCTCATTTCGTTCGCAGCCGATGTTCGAATTTTCTGATGAATATCAAGCAGGAGGGGAAATCGATCTGGGCTTATGTTATCTGGTTTAATACTGCTGCATTGGAGGTTCGGAACCTGGATCAGTCTGTTGCAATGGCCGCACTCAAAGACGGCCTTCAGAAAAATGATTTGTTGTTCTCCCTGAAGAAGTACCCCAGGGACTTTGCCGATCTCCTAGCTCAGGTTGAAGGATATGCCCGAGCGGAAGAAGCCTTCAGGTTGAAGAATGAGGAAGTCGCAGGAGAGCGGCGAGCGGGCAAGTCCAATAGACCCGCCGCTGGTCGAATGAAGTTCGGCCGCGCTCACGGACTTCCTCTGAGCGTAAGCGATTCCGAACTTCTCGAGCTCGTCATCAAAGAAGCCCCGACAGAAGGACACGAAGAAGTTTTTCCCTCAGAAGGTTTCGCAACTATGCCTCCCTTAATGCTCTTAAAACTCAAGTTCCGATGGAAATTAAGAATCAACTACCAAAATCAGAAGAATTACGATCTCTCCCAAATAAGCGCAATCGAAGTAAGTACTGTTTGTATCATCATGATCACGGTCATAATACTGAAGAATGCATTTAGCTCCAAGATGAGATCGAGGAGCTCATCAGGAGAGACCGGTTGGGTCGATTTTTTAGACGCTGGCTTGAAGCAAGAGAAGATCAGTCAAGGGCGCTGCCGCAGCTAGAATCACCAATGACGAAGGAACAACAAGGAGATCGATTGCCTTCCGGCATCATCAACACTATCTCTGGGGGGCTTAGTACTTTGGCGAGCCGCCATCTCTCAACCTTAGAGCCAAGAAAAGCTTGCCCCAAATTGGGAAGGCTCATATAAAATAGAGGAGGTCGTCCGGTCTAGAACTTATCGCCTAAAGGAGCTCGGAGGAACAACGCTCCCACGATCTTGAAACTCAGAGAATCTGAGAATGTACTGTCGATAATTTTCCTTCAATAAAACTCATCCATTTCAACATTATTGTTTCTCGATGCAAAAACTATGTGACGACAGGGAAGAAGCAATCAATAGTGGTCATGTTAGGAACAGAAGGAGAACCTCATCCTAACATGAGCAAGTCGAAGGTCTCGTTCGTTTTAGACGAGATGAGGGGAGAGGTCCTGACAACGGCTCTTATGTGCCCCTACAGCTCGTTAGGAACAGGAGAACCTCGTCCTAACATGAGCAAAGTCGAAGGCCTTGTTCCTTTTAGACGAGATGAGGGGAGAGGCTCTGACAACGGTCTTATGTGCCCCTACAGTCCGTTAGGAACAGGAGGAGAACCTCGTCCTAACGTGAGCAAAGTCGAAGGCCTCGTTCCTTTTAGACGAGATGAGGGGAGAGGCCCTGACAATGGCCCTTATATGCCCCTACAATCCGTTAGGAACAGGAGGAGAACCTCGTCTTAATGTGAGCAAAGTCGAAGGTCTCGTTCATTTTAGATGAGATGAGGGGAGAGGCCCTGACAACGGTCCTTATGTGCCCCTACAGCTTGTTAGAAATAGGAGGAGAATCTCGTCCTAACGTGAGCAAAGTCGAAGGCCTCGTCATTTTAGACGAGGTGAGAAGAGAAGCCCCGACTCGGCTGGAGATAAGATCTCTCCCGAGCTTCAACTTCAACGTCAACAGGAGATAAGATCTCCTTCAACCTCGGCTGGAGATAAGATCTCTTCCGAGCTTCAACTTCAACCTCAATAGGAGATAAGATCTCCTTCAACCTCGGCTGGAGATAAGATCTCCCCGAACTCCAATTCTTTCAACAGGAGATAAGATCTCTTTCAACCTCGACTGGAGATAAGATTTTTCTTGAGCTTCAACGTCAACCTCAACGAGAGATAAGATCTTCTTCAACCTCGATTGGAGATAAGATCCCCCGAGCTTCAACGTCAATAGGAAATAAGATCTCCTTCAATCTCGACTGGAGATAAGATCTCCCCTGAGCTTCAACTTCAACGTCAACTTCAACAGGAGATAAGATCTTCTTTAACCTTGGCTGGAGATAAGGTCTCCTTCGAGCTCCAACCCTTCAATAGGAGATAAGATATCCTTCAATCTTGGCTAGAGATAAGATCTCCCCAAGCTTCAACTTCAACGTCAACAGGAGATAAGATCTCCTTCAACCTCGATTGGAGATAAAATCTCCTCCGAGCTCTAACCTTTCAATCAGGAGATAAGATCTCCTTCAACCTCGGTTGGAGATAAGATCTTCCTCGAGCTTCAACGTCAATTTTAACAGGAGATAAGATCTCTTTCAACTTTGGCTGGAGATAAGATCTCCCCCGAGCTCCAATCCTTCAACAGGAGATAAGATCTTCTTCAACCTTGGCTGGAGATAAGATCTCCTCCGAGCTTCAATTCCAACCTCAACAGGAGATGAGATGAGATCTTCTTCAACCTCGGTTGGAGATAAGATCTTCTCCGAGCTTCAATGCTAACCTTAACAGGAGATGAGATCTCCTTCAACCTCGGTTGGAGATAAGATCTTCCCCGAGCTTCAACGTCTCATCTTCTTCAACCTCGGTTGGAGATAAGATCTTCTCCGAAAGAATACCCGTCGCCCTTGGGAAGGAAAAACATGGAGCAGAGGATCCTTGTTCGGATCGTGATTCTTCTCCGAAAGAAACCTTCCTCATCTACAATCGGAAGCCTTCCAAGATTTGCGATTGAGATGACGTCCTCGATCAGAAACTGCGGGGGATGGATCGGCGGATTGAGGAACTCCGCCACATCGTCCCAGCTCACCATAACGACGTCCGCACCGATCCCTCCTTTTCTCTCCAAATTATGCAAGAGCCCGTTCTACCGAACTTCAAGCTTTTCCTAGTTTGAAAGCTACGATGGAACCTCTGATCCAGTCGATCATCTGGAGGTCTTTTGGACGATAATGTTGCTCCATGGCGCACCAGACGTCATCTTATGCCAAGCTTTTTCGTCTACCTTAAAGGGAGCAACAAGAAATTGGTACTCGATGTTGTAACCGGGTACGATCTTCTTCTTTGATCAGACGAGCCATCAGAACTTTTCCGCTCTCCTAGCTCAGGCTGAAGGATATGCCCGAGTGGAAGAAGCCTTCAAATGGAGAGATGAGGGAGCCGCAGGAGAGCGTCAGGCAGGCGAGTCTAGTAAATCCATGGCTAATGGAGGGCCGAATGAAATTCGGCCGCGCTCACGGATTCCCTCCGAGCGCAAGCGAGCCCAAACTCCTCAAGCTCGACGTCAAAGAAGCCCCGACGGAAGGGCACGAAGTTCTCCCCCAAGAAGATTTCACAACTACCCCCCCTCAATGCTCCACAAATGTCGGCATGAAGCAAGAGAAGATCAGCCAAGGGCGCTACCGCAGCTAGAACCACCAACGAGGGAGAAACAAGGAGATCGGCTGCCTCTCGGCATTATCAACGCTATCTCTGGGGGGGCTTAGTACTTCGACGAGCCGCCATCTCTCAGCCTCAGAGTCAGGGGAAGCCTGCCCCAAATAGAGAAGGCCCGCATGAAGTAGAGGAGGTTGTCCGGCCCGGAACTTATCACCGAAGGAGTTCGGAGGAACAACGCTCCCACGATCTTGAAACTCAGAGAATCTGAGAATGTACTGCTGGTAATTTTCCTTCAATAAAACTCATCCATTTCAACATTATTGTTTCTCGATGCAAAAACTATGTGACGATAGGGAAAAAGCAATCAATAGTGGCCATGTTAAGAATAGGAGGAGAACCTCATCCTAACATGAGCAAGTCAAAGGTCTCGTTCGTTTTAGACGAGATGAGGGGAGAGGTCCTGACAACGGGCCTTATGTACCCCTACAGCTCGTTAGGTATAGAAGAACCTCGTCCTAACGTGAGCAAAGTCGAAGGCTTCGTTTCTTTTAGACGAGATGAGGGAAGAGGTCCTGACAACGGTCTTTATGTGCCCCTACAATCCGTTAGGAACAGGAGGAGAACCTCATCCTAACGTAAGCAAAGTCGAAGACCTTGTTTCTTTTAGACGAGATGAGGGGAGAGGCCCTGACAACGGCCCTTACGTGCCCCTACAGTCCGTTAGGAACAGGAGAAGAATCTCGTCCTAACGTGAGCAAAGTCAAAGATCTCGTTCATTTTAGACAAGGTGAGAGGAGCTTCAACTTCAACCTCGGCTGGAGATAAGATCTCCTCCAAGCTTCAACGTCAACCTCGACAGGAGATAAGATCTCCTTCAACCTCTGCTAGAGATAAGATCTCCTCCGAGTTTCAACGCCAATCTCAACGGAAGATAAGACCTCCTTCAACCTCGGCTGGAGATACGATCTTTCCCGAGCTCCAACCCTTCAACCGGAGATAAGATCTCCTTTAACCTCGGCTGAAGATAAGATCTCCCCCGAGCTTCAATGCCAATTTTAACAGGAGATAAGATCTTCTTCAACCTCGGTTGGAGATAAAATTTCTCTCGAGCTCCAACCCTTTAACAGGAGATGAGATCTCCTTCAACCTCGGCTAGAGATAAGATTTTCCTCCGAGCTTCAACTTCAATCTCGGCTGGAGATTAGATCTCCTTCAACCTCGACTGGAGATAAGATCTCTTCCGAGCTCCAATCCTTCAACAGGAGATAAGATCTCCTTCTATCTCGACTGGAGATAAGATCTTCCTCGAGCTTCAACGTCAACGTCAACTCCAACAGGAGATAAGATCTCCTTCAACAGCGGCTGGAGATAAGATCTTTTTCGAGCTCCAATTCTTCAACAGAAGATGAAATCTCTTTTCAACCTCGACTGGAGATAAGATTTCCTCCGAACTTCAACTTTAACCTCGGCTGAAGATAAGATCTTCTTAACCTCGTTGGAGATAAGATCTCCTTCGAACTTCAACATCAACTTCAACAGGAGATAAGATCTCTTTCAACCTCGGCTGGAGATAAGATCTCTCCCGAGCTTCAACGTCAACTCCAACAGGAGATAAGATCTTCTTCAACCTCGACTAGAGATAAGATCTCCTCTGAGCTTCAACCCTTCAACAGGAGATGAGATCTTCTTCAACCTCGGCTGGAGATAAGATCTCCGAGCTTCTTCAATCTCGGCTGGAGATAAAATCTCCCCCGGTGCAGAGCCCGGAAGAGGACTTCGGCAGTCGCCTTTTTTGTACTCCCTTCGAATTTCGAACTCGGAAGTGGGGGAACTATTGTTGGAGATAAACTCCGCTCCCGCCGAAGTCCAGCATGATGCTTAGCCTAATGCAACTGGTAATCACGGAAGAGCTTCGATCGAGAATTCTCCTCCAGCGGTCGAATCCCGGCCGAACCTCAGTCGAACTCCTCCAGCGGTCGGACCTTAGCCGAACTCCTTCAGTCGGTCGAACCCCAGCCGAACTCCTTCAACGGCCGAGCCCTAGCCGAACTCCTTCAGCAGCTGAACTCCTCCAGCGGTCGAATCTCAGTCGAACTCTTTCGGTGGTCGAGCCCTAGTCGAACTCCTTCAGCGGCTGAACTTCTCCAGCGGTCGAACTTCTTTCGAATTTCTCCTTCAATCGGATTCCTTCAGGAGCCGAACTTCTTCCGGACTTCTCCTTCAATTGGATTCCTCCAGGAGCCGAACTCCTTCCGGACTTCTCCTTCAGATGGATTCCTCCAAGAGCCGAATTTCTTCCGGACTTCTCCTTCAGTCGAATTCCTTCAGGAGCCGAACTTCTTCCGGACTACTCTTTCAGTCGAACTTCTCCACCGGTCGGACTCCTTCTGGACTTCTCCATCAGTCGAACTCCATCCGGATTCCTCCAGCAGATTACTTCCAGATTTCAAGTAGCATTTCTTCAGGATGATCACCTTTAGCTGTATTTTCTTCAGGAGTCCGAACTTCTCTGGAATTGACATACGTCAAAGCTCTTCACCCCTCCACGTGGTCCCGAGCGGCTCAGTATCGGACGGCTATGGTTGTCACTATCAGTTTGCTGCAGACGGCGCCCCACTCATGCGGCCCTGAGCGGCTAGCTACTGGACGGCTACGGTAGTCACCATCAGTCTGCTGCAGGCGGCGCCCCTCTCACGCGGCCTTGAGCGGTTAGCTATCGGACAGCTATGGCTGTCACTATCAGTCTACTCCGAGCTCCATCTATAAAAAGAATCCTCTAGATACGTTTTCTTTAAGCTCTCTTCTTCTTTCCAAAATTCTGCTGAACTTTTACCTGAGCACTCCATTCCTATTGGCCAGAAGAGCTGATTTTATCGTCGGAGGATCCTACCAGAGCCACCCCCACCAACTCCAGACGGGACTTTGTTTTGCATGTCACCGGCGGCGACCTCTTCTTCCTCAACTCCAGCTCGATCCGACGTCGATCAAATTCTGCATCAACAGGACTCTTAGACTTCTCCATCAGTCGAACTCCATCCGAATTCCTCCAGCGGATTACTTGCGGATTTCAAGTAGCATTCCTCCCGGATGATCCCCTCTAGCCGTATTCCCTTTAGGAGTCCGAACTCTTCTAGAATTGACATATGCCAAAGCTCTTTATCCCTCCACGTGGTCCCGAGCGGCTCAGTACCGGACGGCTACGGCTGTCACTATCAGTATGCTGCAGGCGGTGCCCCTCTCATGCGACCCTAAGCGGCCAGCTATTGGACGGCTATGGTTGTTACTATCAGTCTGCTACAGGCAGCGCCCCTCTCCGTAACAAATCCTATGCGGCCCCGAGCGACCAGCTATCGGACGGCTACCGCTGTCACTATCAGTCTGCTCCGAGCTTCATCTATAAAAGGGACCCTCCAGATACGTTTTCTTTAAGCTCTCTTCTCCTTTTCAAAATTCTGCTGAATTCTTTCCTGAACACTCCATTCCTATTGGCCAAAAGAGCTGATTTATTCGTTGGAGGGTCCTGCCGGAGCCACCACCACCGACTCTGGATGGAACTTTGTTTTGCAGGTCACCGGTGGTGGCCTCTTCTTCCTCAACTTCAGCTCAATCAGACGTCGACCAGATTCTGCACCAACAGTAAGTATTAATTATTGATGATAAGCTCCTGGAAAACACTATATTCACACAATTTCTTGCGTGCTGCGGTTTAGAGATTGATGTTGCAGCACATGATTGGAAGTAGTTTTCTGAGTTAAGGAATGCTGCCAATCAAGAGCGGTTATATCAGCACAAAAATACTAGGATGCTAAACCCACTTGTGGGTATAGGCTATGTTGTTATTGTTGAAATAAATATTATAATAATACTCGGTAAGTATTAATGATTGATGATAAACTCCTGGAAAATACTATATTCATGCACAATTTCTTGCATGCTCCGGTTTATAGGTTGATGTTGCAGAACACAATTGGAAGTGGTTTTCTGAGTTAAAGAATGCTGCCGATCAAGAGCTGTAATATCAGCACAAAAATGCTAGCATGCTAAACCCGCTTGTGGGTATAGGACTATCACACGTGGTCCTAACGGCATGCCCATTAGCCCTACGTGACCTATTTATTTTGTACCTAGTGTAAACATGCCTTACAGGAACGTTGCGTGTATTGTAAATTAAGTATTCCTTTTTCTCACATGCTTGGATTTTACCATTGTTTTTCCTCCTCTTGCCTTATGTTAGTACTGCCAATACTTTCTCTTTTAATTGCCTGAGCCTTTTGTGCGTCTAGGTTAGAGATAAACGCACCTGAGCCTTTTGTGCATCTTGATTAGAGATAAACACAGGGTTTTAAAGCACATTAGATAATTTGATATCTTTTTTCTGGTTGGTCCATATTGCCTTATGCACTATATTTTCTGCACGTTAGGTAAACTAGACAGCGTTAGCCATAGCTATATTTGTGGGTGCGTAATGCTCTTGATTAGGATCTCCCTTCTTTTACTTTATTGTTGTCATGGTGTTCGCCCTGGCATTGGCATTGATGTTGACACCTTTACATTTTCTTTGACTTTCCCGTTATGCAATCAATATTTTTTGGTAAACTTTTCTTTAGTCATTTCAAGAAAGTCACTATTTCTTCTTCTCTTTTTTTTTGCATTTTTTTCTCTCCATATGCATTTATTCTTTTCTTTTAAAAAAAAAACTTCTTTTGTTGTCGTGTTCCCCCTGGCTTTGGCATTGACAGGAAAGCCACCATTTGATTTTCTTTAACTTTCCAATTATGCAATCATGTTTACTGTAACTTGTTTTTTAGTCTTTGCAAGAAAGCCACAATTTGACATGTTTTTTTTGAACCTTCCAATTATGCAATCAATTTTTTTTTCTAACTTTGTTTTTTAGTTGTTGCATTTGCCTATTAGTTTGTGTTTGGCTGTTTGGCATGGGAGTCTTTTAGTAGCCTCTCATCTGTGAACCCTTGACTGCTACGCTTTTATCCCAAGTACTGTTATTGTGTACAATTTGTCTGATAGTTTGTGTTTGACATTTGAAGATGTTAACGGAAATATTGCATGAACACTTTCCTTGTAATTAAGACTAGGATTTCTATTGATGTTTCATGCTTCTCAGCATGTTTGGTTTTGTTTGATATTTGTGGTTTAAGCGAAACTGCATATGCTTTGAAGGCCAGTGGGAAAAAAATTGCTTATAACGAGCTTTATGAACCATTTTCTCTTTTGATGAGATCTCAGCTCTCTGTTATGATCAAGTGGCTGTTTGATATTTGTGTCTTAAGCGAAGCTGCACGCTGAAGCCCAAAGTAAAAAAAAAAAATGCTTAATCATCCACCACCCCTTATCATAAGATAGTTTAACCATCTCTATGAACCATTTTCTCGTTTGATGATGTCTCAGCTGTCTATCATGATCAGGTAGTCCATCCTTCTATGAAATGGCACAATTATAATCCTTACCATCTTCTCTCACATTACATGGCCCTACCGACATTCACCTAATCCGTTCTCAGATTACTCAGACATGCACCGGGCATGCCTTTTGGCATCGATGATGAAAGTGATGTTTTACTTGTAATAATATTGTAAGATACTGTGCTTCAGAGCACATTTTTCTTTATTTGGAATTATTGAATGTCCATTGGCACATTGATGATGCCTCATTTGGATAGAGGCAGCCTCTTGTCACCTTATCTGAATATTGATTATTCAGTTTCTTTAACATGTTATACAAGAGATGATGGGATGTGGTACTGATTCTGAATGAGAGATTCACTATCCATCCTCAGCTCTGAAGAGATGTCACTTTGATTCTTGATCAAGACTCTTGTATGACATGCAAATAATTGGATCATAGGCCAATCTTTTCTGGATTATATTTCATCTGTAGTAGCATGCACCTATCACTTGCAGAATTGGTACCATCAGAGATGAGACACCATATAGTTCTTCCTTGCCTTTTTGAATCTCTCTCCTATGAATAATAATATCAAAGGACATAGTTTGACTGATACCTCTGAAGCATCCTTGTAATCCATGCAAAATGTCATGTGCCATGTTCTTGGGTGGTGGGTCCTTACAGGCGGAATCTGAGAGTAAAGTAGAGATATCTGAGGCGTTTTAGGGTTGTGCATCATCATGGCACGGCTTTTTCTGTCGAGTTGCATGTGCGGTCAGCTCTAACGGCGCTTAACAAGTAGCTCCACAAATGAATGTGATTGTTCTGTTCATCTGAAACCCCAAAGTAACGAGGAACTTATAATTTAGGGAGCCATGTAAATGAAAAGTAATCACCTGAGTCGTTAAAAAATGGTTCCAAATTTGTGTGGATGGGGTGAACAAACGTCATCAGGTAAGGTGTTCTTTTATCTGTGGCCGATACAACAAAAGGTGATGGTGATTGATTTATCTTTACAATCAATTTAGAGGTTCCTACGGTATGAAACATTTTGCGTCTCGATTACCATCTGCTGCTTCTAATTTGTGTTGTTTTAGATAAGCCTGCAACCGCTGCCGTAATTTGCTTTCTTCATGTTCCTGTTTTCTTTCTTTTGGTCGCTAACAATTCGATCACTTTTGACAGAGAATGAGCAGAATGCTGGGACCAATAGGTCGATTCAAAAATGTTCTAGCGGGTGGTCACCAGAGGAGCGTCCATAATGGCGGTGCATCAGCCAGGCTTTGAGTTGGTAATGATGATGACGAAAAGCATGTAGTATTTTGTGCAAGATGGATTCTTTTCAGGAAGCCTGGGAATGTTTATTTATGTTTGCGACTCTGAGGAGACGCCACACTTTCACTGTTGTTATGGTTATCTTTACACACATGGTTTTCGTGACAATTATCCTTATCCTGATATCCTCCCCTTTCTCATGGATGTACGTGGTTTTCTGAAGGAGCTAATATGGTTAAATCCTTCGGTTGGCTTGGCTGCCATGGTCTTGCTCGAGGGGAGGCAAACTTTATAAGATTATGAATAGAATTTATATATTAGTTTGTCGTTTAAGTGTAATACAACTAATATGCTGCACCAAGAAATCAATCGTTTGACCACCATAAGTTCATGGTGCTTTCTCATCCTTCTCTTACTCTCTTGAGCGCTCGAAAACACCAGGGAGAACTAGATGGCAAAGTTCAACAAAAACAAGCGAGTACTCCATGTTTGTTTGCCTTAGAAGGGTTATACAATTAGCATGCTGCAACCAAATCAATCTTGTAACCTCCATCAGTTCGTGATGCTAGCATTCTCATTCCTAGTCTCTTAAACAGTTGAAGCGTAAGTATGAAAAGAAATTGGAATATGGGGATTCGGTGGTCATGGGATCGGAGGAAAAAGAAGAACAGCCCGATTGAGTCACCTTCTATCGATACATCTATTGGTAGATAATCAGAAAAACTTTCTTGGTAATCATCAATTGTCAGCAATTAACAACCCTCATGTCAAAGTTTATTACCTTTCAACTGCTGAGCGGCTGGAGGAAAGTGAAGCATCGATTATAGAGGGATGCTGCTGTTAGCGGGGACGGTGGGGCAGCTGTGATTGGGGATCTTGGTTGGAATTGATTGAAATTTTGAGGTGATGAAGCATTTATATATTGGTGGATTCAACCATTCCAATTTGGAGGAATTTAGATCCATCCTCCAAGAATGATTTACCGTGAGATGTTTTTTTCTTAGGTAGGTACGAAAGTCAAATTGTTGGACGAGTGATATGTTAATGGCTATCGTCATGGCATTAGGTCGTCCTTTGACCTTCGCATTATCTATTTCAAATTTTGGTAAGCGACTTTCACATTGTTCGTGCGCAGCGGGCAAATCACCCTTGATGGGAATAATAAAAACAATTTAAAAAATCCAATGAAAAGATAAGGACACAGATCCAAAGCCTAGCTTGTGATGAACCAATGTTACATGAGGAAACCCAACAAGTTGATGTCAAGGTGTGCTGGTGATGAAATCTTAACCAGACTGCGGTCCACCATTGTACCAACAAAATTACCAACATGTTAGCTTGTGAGAGATAAATATCTCTGATGAGACAAGCTAGAATGATCTGCCATCAGGCCATCAGCTCTTTGGACATGAGGCCAGATCCTCCCAAAACTGGGGTTCACTGCCACAGCTGGATGACCTGTGTATCGCAAGACTGCTATGGTGTATTGAGACCCATGATGTACATAGACCGATGGCCCCTGTAATACACGGACTTGATGTATAGATCAACCTATTTGCAGATTATTGGATACTAATGATAAAATAAATCATAATTTCCTTTTTTTGAATCCCTGAAGCTTTCTTATGCAGGTTGCCAAAAACAGCAAAGTCTGGCCATAGTTTTGTACATAAAACTATCAATATATTCCATAAAATATATTTATTATTCATATAAAAATATATTATAGTAAATTATCAATATTTTCATAAAAATATATTTATTAATTCTAAAAATTACTAATCCTATAAAAATATATTAATTGTTATTATAGGATTGATATTTCTATTATACATATCATATATTATTATTTTAATACCAATATTTATTTTGATTGAGAAAATAAGATAAATAAAAGTAACATATTAAATATTTTTATAATATAAATATAAAGTACAATAATATATTTATATTACTATTTAATATTATAACTGAATAATAATATAATAAATAATGCACTATAATATAATATATAACATAAATATAATATCTATAATATGATATATAATATCGATATAATAGATTAAGTATATTGATGTATTATTTTTTTTTTGTTGTATTGAGGGGTAATTTTATTTTCAAATTTTAGGCTAAGATTACTATTCGAGGATAATCTTAAATACTCGGTCTCAAAAATAGGTTTCTATTGCAGGGTGGGACAATGATTTGAGGACTTAAAATAATTTGGAATCATTGTCATATAGGACATCAAAGCAATGAATCGGGTATGAAACGAGTTGGCTAATATTTATCCTTATATGATAATTAAAAATTTTATATCCATATTCATTCCATATCTATCTTGATTTAGATCAGATCAAATTAAGTAGAGATGAGATCAGATAAATAAGACGAGTAGGATCGAGTCGGATTGGATTGCCTAATTGTGTTTGCCCAGTGGATTGCTGGTGCTCTCGCTGGAAGTCGAAGTCATGTGGCAAGTGGCGGTTGCACTCCACTGGGCACCGCTACAGCCACTCTCATGATGACCTAGGCGGTGGCAACGGCGACTCCCCGGGCCGCATTCCATAGCGGCCTCCAGAGCTCCTTCACATTGAACTCTTTTAAATTAGAGTGGAAATAGGCAGGCACCGGAGCCTCCTCCAGTCCTGGGTACTTGTTGAACAAATTCATATAATTCCCATGAATAAAACACCTTCAGCACCTATGAATCAACATACATCAAATAACAAGAGAATAAGGAAGGGAATGATATAATGCAAGGGGATGAGGACATACTACTGGGAGTCCCTTGCAGAAAATGTGATGGAAGCTGTGGATGAGGTCGAGAAAGTGGCCGCTAGTAGACATGGAGAGACCAATCTGATCAAAATTTAGATCATTAATCCACTCTGATTTATATATAAAAATATATTAAAATTAAAATTATTTAAATAAAATATATAATATAAAGAACTAATTTTTTTTATATTAAATATTATTAGTTTTTAATTGCAGCATGAATAAAAAGAGTAATGAATTATTTATTTTAAAGAAAATTTTCCTTTTGGAAGCCAACCATGGATTTTTTTTTTTTTTTCAAATACATTTAGCTTCCAAATAACTAAATAATATTATTTCAAATAATAAGATTTTACAGTGTAAATATTCAAGAAATACTATCTCCATATCTGATCCAAAAGAGGAGGATGATATTCAAAGTAAAATGACAGTGTGATGCCAATTTTGTCAAAGAGATTATGAAGGTAGGCTATTGGCTAGGGGATCTTCCCTATACTAGTGTAGAGTGTGCCTTTACTAGATTGAGAGCAGCATGGAAAGCTAGAAAAGGATTGGCATAGGGTAATCTTATTGCCTCCTTCAACATCATCCTTGATATTGAGATGATCATTATATACTAGGATGGCAATGGATTGGATATGAGTTGAGTTGGCTAATATCTTTACTTGCGCCATAATTGAAATCCCCATCCCCATATCCATCTTCAGTTAGGTTGGATTAGGTCAAGTAGGGATGCGGATCCGATAAATAAAAAGGATCACGTCGAGTCGGATTGGATTGAGTAAGGAACTCATATATAAATATTATAAAATAATTATAATTTTTATTGCAGCAGAACTTCAGATAGTCGAAGAGATTCATGCTGGAGAGCTGATTAAGCTAGTTTGACATGGATTGCAAGCCATCCTGCAAGATGAAGTCCAAGAATCAGTGGGGTACCCTCCGATTTAGGATTCTCCAATGCCTAAGTTAGTTGAAGCCTTATCAATAGATAGTGAAAATGAAAGAATGAAAAGTAGAATGGAAGAGTTTGGGTAGAGAAAGGTTTATTCTTCCTTCAATGGAGAAGTCGAGAGTCAAGCAGAGTTTTGGCTCTGTGAACTTGTGCTTATCTTGGAGGGGTATCTTGTCCACCTATTTATAGAGGGGTTTATTTAGGCTTTAAGGAAAGTTTGTTAGGCCGTTAGTTTATTATGGCCAGCTGGATTATAGCTGTTGATCGTTGGCCTCACTATCCATTAGCTGGAGTACAGCTGAAGGAGGGTCGCAATCTAATTGTAGCGCAGTTGGCATTCGATCAACTATCGAAATATACCGAGGTCGGTAAATCATCGATCTAGGTTGTACGCTGAGGTTGGTGATTTACCGATTTCAATATGAGTTGGGTTTATTGTATCAGACCATGTCGGTATTTTACCGATCTCATATACTAGACAGGTCATTTTGGCAAGCTGTTGATCAATTGACGAAGTCAATTTGAATCCGATCTCCTATGGAGCTCGAGGGTCGCTATCCTTCAGGACGACAAAATACTAATCTGACAATGTGCAATCAAGATGAGGTCAGTTTATTATCGATCTAGACCTGATTACTTGGTCAATTTAATTTTGGCTAATATTTTGGCTTCCAGATTGGTATTTTACCAACCTAACATCAATCTGGCTGATTGCCCATTATCTGAGATGGTGACTCCTTCAGATGGTGCCACGTGTCCTGCAGGAGATGTCCATACCAATAGTAGCCCCACTTTTCGAACTTGGAGCAGAACTCCTTTGGTGATAGGTGTGAAAAATCATCTCAAAGGTCATTCACTGCATCAAGAATCATGCTATACGGCTGCCAGACTTGCTTTTTAAATAATTTGAAAAGATAGGCAGCCTCGTTCATCGGGATCACCATACCCTGGCTTTTAAGAAAGCATGGGAGAAAGTGAAGCCATCATTGGTTGCGCCACTATAACCCAGGCAGCGTGGGACATGTGGCGCTTATTCGAGGATTGACCGAACTCTCATACGAAATAATTCTACGTGGCACGATCTGGACCGGTGCATCAAAATAGTTTTTCTGCAATTTTCTTGGATGACTGACATGTGGCTGAAATCCAATGGCAGATGGACTGATGTGGACCATCGCTCTCCCCTATATATTGGGTACTTGTCCATTCTTCTTTCATTTTTATTGCCTTTCATCTGGAGCAAAGATTTCGTTACGAAGAAAGCTTCCAGACGTTCTATCTATAGGAGAAGAAGGTGATCCCAGTGATCGTTGAAGTTTTTGGATAGAGTTTTCGGAAGCAATAGAGGAGGCTCCTTATCCTCCTTGGTAGGGTTCTCCTTCCTCTTAGATTTTTCATTTCTTAGGACTTTCCCTCTTTGGTTTCCTCTGCTTTCTTTTCTTCGAACCTCTCTTTTTATCTCCTTTGCCCCCCCCTTTTTTTCCTTTCTTCCATGTCTTCTCAAGAGAGTACCTCTCTCGATGGCGGTGAGAGAGGGGAATCCATCCTGGGAGGCCATGATATCTGGTCGACCCAACCCCTGCTCACCATTGAGATGAGTAATCCATCTCAGGGTGCCACCGAGGCCAGTGTTTCTAGCGATGATGGTTCAGAATCTCCTGTAAGAGAGTTCTTAGACTATTTTGACCCCAGCATTGAGCCCTTCATTTTGATAGAGGCTGATTTAGAGAAGCTCAAAAAGAAATATCTCATCCCTGATAGCTTTCAACTCATAACCCCTAACCCCTCTGACCGGGTTACACGGTCTCTTGAAGGTTGTGTAGCCTTCTATGATGAGTCCCTTTGGTCTGAATTGCGCTTTTCCTTGCATCCTTTTATTAGCAATGTATTGGATTATTATGGTCTTCAGCTGACTCAGGTGACTCCCAATACCATTAGAATTATTTTAGTTTTTATCATATGTCGTAGTTTTGCTGTCATTAGCCTTAGAACTTCTCTTTTTAGGGCTCTTTTTATTCTGAAAAAATATCCTATTGAGAAAGGCTGGTGGTATTTCTCACCTCGGCCAAATTATAAATTCGGTCCTACTCTTCTTTCTTCAATTCATGACTGGAAGAGTTTTTTTTTTTTATTTCTTCCAACATTTCCTAGGGTTTCAACACTCGCTGGGGTAAACATCGGCTGAACTGAAACTCCAATAAGTCCGTCCTGCCTCGGGATAAGGAGGTCTTCGTCGAGCTACTAGATATGAAGGTGCCCAAGCTTAGTCAACTGGTGATGGATCAATCACTGTTCGACTTTGACATCAGTCTTATCTTCCCCTAGGATGAGTCTGTTCTCTAATTTTTTTCGATCTTCTCCATATTTATTTCTTATCTGATCATGTTTCTCTTTTGATTATTGCAGCACTCATGAGGTTTGATCTCCGAAGGCTGGCAAACCAGAGAAAGAGAAAGCCAGAATCCTCCAATCCTCCACCGACAAAAAAGGAAAAGAAAAAGTCAGTCGTTGACTCCACCTTGGCATCTCTCCGACCTGCACCTCCATGTACTGCGGGGGCAATATTAATCCACACGGAGCCCGTTAATGCCCGCCCTTCGTCAACATCTTCCCCGATGTCCAGGGAACATCAGGAATCAACTAAGGTGGCCTGGCCATCGCTCAAACAAATGACCATCCATCAAAGGTTGACTCCTGTGGCTGCAATATCGAAGCCTAGTCCATCGACTGCACCGACATCGATCTCGGTCCATCAGTCTCGGCCCTCTAGAGGGCCAAAAACCTTGCTTGTTGATCCACCATCAACTTTTATCGACCAGATCGACATATCTCAGGCTTCCATGCAGGATACCCCGACTCTCGGGTAAAGACCTCCTCTATGCCGTGATGCCGCAGCATGATTTGCATGCTCATAGAAGGGACATGCGGCCTGATGAATTGCTGAACCAAGGTTTCAGCTATCTTCTTGATGTAAGAAAAATAATTTTTTTTTTGTAGTCGGCTTTTTACCAACCTAATTATTTCAACGTCATTTTTGCACCGAGCTAACATTTCTCACTTTCTTTTCTTTTGTCAATCTACCTCCTTCAAACTGTTCGTTGAGCACGTCAATTGGCTTGGTGAAAATAAGAAGTCAATGGAGGAGGCTCTACAGTCCATCAAGGACGGTCAAAAAGCGACAGAAGAAAAAGCCGCAAAGAAAGAAAAGCTTGCCACAGGGCTAAAGAAGTAGCTCCAGGAGAAGCTAAACGGCATTGCAGAGAAAAATAAATCTCTATTAGACCTTCGAAGGAAGGTCAATGAAGGAGAAGACAAGCTACTGAAGCTACAGTGGGAGGTCTCCAGGATTTCAAAACTAAAGATGAAAATGGAGTTGGAGGGAGAGGTGACTTTCCAAGATGAAATGCTGGCTGCCCGAGACAAGATGCTCCTGACCTACTAGAGAGACTTGGAACACTGGAAGGGTGTCGCCAACCGTGCTGTGAAGGAGTACAAGTCCTCTGAGGGTTTCATTGAAGAAGTTACTAAGGCTTCAGGGGAGGCCTTTGACAGCGGCTTCAACAGCTGTAAGGGTCTAGTTGAAAAAAAAAATTTCAACATAGATCTGAGCAGTATTACTCAAAAAGCTGGTCTCCCCTGGCTTCGGAGATGGAAGCTCGACCGACACTGAAGATGGCTGTTGTTGCAGAAGTACCCCAGTCTGCCCCGAAGGCATCTGCCATCCTAATCGTTCCTAAGATGGAGCCTTCAGTCGTCACCAACATCCCAGCTTTTATTTTGATGGAGATTCTGGCCTCTGCTCCAGCATCTACTGAAGTTATCTCACTGGAAGATGACCCAATAGTCATCGTTCCCATCGAAGCTCCTCAGGCAAATGCCTGATTTTGTCTCTTCTTCATTTTATTCTTGTATTTTTCCTCTTTATATTGGCCCGATCTGGATTTTTGTAAAAAATTGCTTAATGAAATGAGATTTTCTTTTCCAATCACTATGCTTGACATTGGCTTTATCCAATCTATTGCAATTAATTGTAATGTTTTCTTTACTCAGTATTCCAAGTAATAACAACTGATTACATCTCGGTAAAATCTCGATGTGGTGGCGTAGAATAGATATTTCATATTAAGATCGATATTAGATAGGAGTCCAATATTATACTAACTTCGAGATTAGTAAATCATTAACGAATAAGTCTAATACAACATCGATCCAAAGATCACTAATAATTAAAAATTCATAATAACATCAATCCGAAAGTTGATAATGAATAGATCCATGAAAATATCAATCCAAAGATCGGTAATAAATAGAAATCCATAATAACATCGATCCGAAGATCGGTAATAATCAGAAATCCATAATAACATCGATCTGAAGATTGATAGTAAATAGAAATCCATAATAACATCGATCCGAAGATCGATAATAATCAGAAATCCTTGATAATATCGATTCGAAGATCGTTCTTTGAGAAAAGCGGAGATCTTATCTTCCGTACCTATCGAGGCTCCACCGATTTGGAGATCGATCTTTAAAAAAGTAAAGATCTTATCTTCTATGCTCGTCAAGACTCCATCGATCCGGAGATTGGTCTTTGAAAAAAGTGAAGATCTTATCTCCTATGCTCGTTAGGGCTCTGCCAATTCGGAGATCGATCTTTTGCCAGGGTGATTGAAAGAATTTTAATATTTTAGAGAAATTTTTAATGAGATAAAATTTTTAAGATCTTTATTCGAAATCCATTGGTAGTATACTCTAAAATTTTCTACATTCCATGTTCTAGGAATGCTTGAACCATCTAGCTAGATTCTTGATTTTGTAGGTTCCTGATTGAATTACCTCAATAACTCGAAATGGATCTTCCTAGTTTTGGGTGAGCTTTTCTTATTCCAAAGGTTTCGAAACTTTTGTTTGATGAAGGACAAGATCACCTCTTTGGAAAATTTTTGGCTTCATCTCGGTATTGTAGTATCTGACCACTTTTTATTTGTAAGTTGTCATTCGAATTTGGATAATTTTTTTTGATTTCTTCTAGTAGGTCTAAGTCGGTTCTCAATCGATCTACATTACTCTCTTCATGAAAATTCTCCACTCTTAGTGAGGGGAGACCGATTTTCACAAGTATTACTGCCTCCGCTCCAAACGTGAGTTTGAAGGGCATTTCTCTAATTGGTAGGGCATTTCTCTAATTGGTCGCCTGGGAGTGGTTCTATAGGCTCAAAGAATATTGTATAGTTCATCAGTCCAGAGGTCTTTGGCTTCGATGAGCCTGATTTTCAAACCTTGGAGAATTATCTGGTTCATAACTTTTGCTTCTCCATTAGATTGTAGATATTCCACTAAAATGAGCCTGTGATAATGTGCAGCTCGAAATAGAATTCTTTGAACTTCATATTGTTGAACTACTTTTCATTATCGATAATGATTACTTGGAGAAGGCCAAAACAATAGATGATTGACTTTCAGACAAAATCCTGCATCTTTCTCTCGATAATTTGCGCCAAAGGTTTCGCTTCTATCTATTTGGTAAAATAGTCGATAGCAACCACCATAAATTTTCTTTATCCAGTTGCCATAAGAAAGGGCCTCAGAATATCCATTCTCCAAATAGCAAAAGGCTAAAAAATTATTATTGAAATGAGTTCCGTAGCTAGTTGGTGCTGAATGTTAACGTACCTTTGACATTGATCATACTTATTGACAAAACTAGCCACATCTTTTTGTATGGTTGGCCAATAATAGCCCTAGCGGATTATCTTATATGCTAAGGACCTACCCCCAAGATGATTTTCATAAATTTCCTCATGAACTTTTCAAAGGGCATAATCAGCCTTTGAGGGTCTTAGACACTAAAGTAATGGGAGAAAAAATGACCTCTTGTAAAATCTTTCATCCAGGATGACGTACCAGGAAGCTTGTCTTTTGATCTTTCTGACATTTATAGGATCACTAGAGAATATTCTTTTGCTTAGGTAATTCATTATTAGGTCTATCCAGCTTGATTCATGATCTAGTTGAGCGATCATTTGGACCTTTATGTTGGATTTTTCAAAAAATTTAATTAATGCCTTTTGATTGAGGTCGGAATATCGTGATGTCGTCAGGTGTGAAAGCGCATCAGCTCGGGCATTCTCTGATCTTGGTATTTGGATAATTTTGAGGTCAAAATTTTTTTTGGATAATTTCATTGTATGATGTAAATATTGGGACATAATGGAATCTTTGGCTTCGTAATAACCTCGTACCTATCCAATGACAAGCTGTGAATCTGTAAACATCTTGAACCTCTTAATATTGAGCTCCTTGATGATTTTGAGTCCTACGATGAGGGCTTCATATTCAACTCCATTGTTGGAGGTTTTGAAATCGAACCTCAGTGCATGTTCAGTGATTGCTCTCTCGGAACTAGCTAAAATCAATCCAGCTCCACTTTCTTGGGCATTAGAGGTCCCATCCACATATAAAAGCTAATAAGATTCTTTAGTTGTTTCTTCTAAAATTTTTGGGATCTTTTCTTCTTTATGTATCAAACATTCTACCATAAAATCAGCCAACACCTGAGTTTTCATAGAAGACCTGGGCTGGTAATGGACATCAAATTTACTGAGTTCAATGGTCCATTTGGCCAACCGATCAGAAGTATCAGATGGTTGAAGGATCGATTTCAGTGGTTGGTCTGTTAAAATAATGATGGAATGAGCTTAAAAATATGGTCGGAGTCATTTGGCAGTGGTGACCAAGGAGTAAATCATTTTTTCAATTCTTAAGTATCGAGACTTCGCATCTTATAATAATTTACTAATATAATAGATATGCCTATATGTCCCTGCATCATCTTGGACTAAAATTGAGCTAACAGTGTTAGGTGAAACGGACAGATATATAAATAAATCCTCACATTCAACGGGTTTTGATAGTAGCAACATTGTGCTAAGATATGTTTTGAGCTTGTCGAAGGTGGACTGACATTCTTCTGTCCATTTAAAGGTTTTAATTTATTTTAATATTTTGAAGAATAAGAGGCACTTTTCAATTGATCTAGATATAAATATGTTGAGTGATGCTACTCGTCCAGTGAGTCATTGTACTTCTTTCATGAAGTTGGGAGGCTTTATCTCGAGTAAGGCTTTGATCTTCTTGGGGTTGGCTTCTATTCCTCTCTAGGTCATGAGAAAATCAAGAAATTTTTCAGCTGTAATCTCGAAAGCATATTTATTGGGATTGAGTTTCATTTGGTGCTTGCGGAGTTCTCTGAAGGCTTCTTCAAAGTCGGTAATATGTCGATATGCCTCTATACTTTTGACCAGCATGTCGTCAACGTAGACTTCCATATTATGATCGATTTAGTGCTTGAAGACTTTGTTCACTAGGCACTGATAGGTGGCACCTACACTTTTTAAATCGAAAGGCATCATTTTATAATAGTACAAACTTTTATCGATGATGAATGCCGTATTCTCCACATCTTCATGGGCCATTTTGATTTAATTATAGTCGGAGAAGGCAACCATGAAGCTTAGCAGCTTGTGTCCTGATGTCGTATCGATCAGTTGATCAATTTTTAGTAGAGGAAAGCTATCCTTTGGGCAAATCTTGTTGAGATCGATAAAATTGATACAGATTCTCCATTTTTCATTTGTCTTCTTAACCATGATAATATTGGCTATCCAGTTCGAATACTGTACTTCTCTGATAAATCCTGCCTTCAAGAGTTTGCCGACCTCCTCATCTATAAGCCTTTATCTTTCTGGAGCAAAGGTTCTCTTTTTTTGCTTCACGGGCTTATATTTTGGATCAATATTTAATTTGTACATGATGACATCGACTGAAATTTCAAGCATGTCTGAGGCTGACCATGCAAACACATCAGCATTTTTTTGAAGAAAAGAGATCAATTTTTCTTTTAGATTGGTATTTAATCGAGCCCCAACCTGAATGGTTCTTTCAGGATCTCTGTCCAACAATACAGTAATAAATATTTCTGCTGATTCACCTCGAATTTTTTCGATCTCATCATCAAGTTCTTGGTTGGAAATTTTGGCAGGTGGAATTTCGATCGGTGCTTTTATTTTAGAAGCTATCAAAAAGCACTATTTGGCCATTATTTGATCTCTCCACATCTTGCCGATGCCCAATCTGGTTAAAAATCGCATAAGAAGATGGTAAGTTGAGACTATTGTCTTGAGGGCGTTAAACCTAGATCGACCAAGAATGACGTTGTATGCAGATGGTATCTTGACGACCAAAAATGTAAGTTGCAATATTGATTGATAGGACTCTTTTTCGATGGTGACTAGTAGCATAATTTCTCTTTCGACTGCCACAGAATCACCTGAAAAGCTAATTAGAGGGCTGCCAACCTATCTTAGGCTATTGAGCAAATTCATTTTTGAGAGGACATCATAGAACAACATGTCTGCAGAACTTTCATTATCGATTAGAATTTTTTTTACATCATAGTTTGCTATCATCATGGAAACAACGACAGCATCATTATGAGGTGTCTGAACCCCTTGAGCATCATTTTCAAAAGAAGGAATAATATTTTCAACACACTGTCTTTTGGACGAAGGGCTCCTAGATGCCCTCTGGAGCTGGCCGCTCTGTGAAATCATATTAATAACTCATGCAGTTGGCAAGTTGTGTTCAGGAGCATCTTTAGGCCTTGGGCGTAACTCCAAGGGCTGGATTGCCCGATCTCGGACATATTTATCGAGATAGCCTTGGTGGATCAAAGTCTCAATCTCATCTCTGAGTTGATGGTATTTTTTGGTATTGTGCCCATGATCTCAGAGGAAACGACGCTATTTGCTCTTATTTCTTTTGTCTGTAGGAGCCTTCATGGGAATAGGATGGTAGAGATATCCTTGATTCTTTATCTCCATCAGAATTTGCATTTTATGGGCAGACAAAGAAGCGTAGCTGTCAAATTTTTGGAAAGAACTTTGGAACCTCAAATTTTTTCGAGATGGTTCACTGTCGTTCTCCTAATTCCCGCATTCTTCCTCACGAGGTCACTTCTTTTTCTCTTTATCCTTCTTCTTCTCTTTTTTATTCAACTTTTCTTCCTCCTCAGCATGCATATACTTTCGGATCCAGTCCAGCATTACTTCATAATTCTTTAAAAAGTTCTTGCTAAGGGAAAAGGTCGGACAATAACTTCTGAGCCCCCACTTTAAGGCAGACATAGCAACGGGCTCATTGAAAGCTTTAACTTCTAGAATGGCCGCATTGAAACAAGCCATATATTCTCAGAGGGACTCGCCCTCTTGCTGCACCATAGAGAAGAGGCTGTCCGAGTACTTTAGGTGGAGATGGTTGCTTTCAAAATAGGCTATAAAGAGCCTGCTCAACTGATCAAAAAAAGAAATAAACTTAGGATGGAGTCCAAAAAATCATACTCTTATAGATTTTTTGAGGATGATGGGGAAGGCCATGTAGAGAAGGACGTCAGACGCACCTTGAAACCTCATAACATCTCTATATCTTTCAAGGTGATCTTAAAGGTCAGTGGAACTATCGAATGGCTCTAAAGTAGGCATCTTGAACCGGGATGGGATCGATTCATTTAGGATTTCACTAAAAAAGGAGGAAGTGAGGTGGAAGTTCTTCTTACTCTGAAAAGGCTTTTCGAGCTATATCTCCTTCAGCTTCTTCTCAAGATCTTGAAGATTTTGCTCAAGATCTACCTCTTGCAGCGATCTTCTATTGTAGGGAGTTGATTCTGCTTCGTAGGAGCGGTGTCCTTGATCAAGAATATGCTCCCGGTGGAGTTCTTGAAAAGTTGTAGGATGACTAGTCCGTGATGCAGCTTATCGAGGGATAGATTCTTGCCGTTGCTCTGTTATTTGTTAGAGCTGCTGTATAGCATTGGTGAGGGCCTAGACTTATTGTACCAGGAGATTGAACTGCTGTGGATCAATCGCAGCTGGAGGATGGGACTGGACCATCTCTGGAGGAGCTTTTGGAGAAGACTGAGCTGGATTCTGCGCTTTCTTGATCATTTTTCACCAAATTTTGGATGAATTTTCTTCCTCTAGCGCCAATCTGTTGCAGCAGGGCTTCAGATGGTCGAAGAGATTCATGCTAGAGAGCTAACTGAGTTGGTTTGATGCGGATCGCGAGCCATCCTGCATGATTAAGTCCAAGAATCAGTGGGTATCCTCCAGTTTAGGACCCTCCGATGCCTAAGTTAGCTGAAGTCTTATCAACAGATAGTAGAAATGAAAGAATGAAAGACAGAATAGAAGAGTTTGGGTAGAGAAAGGTTTGTTCTTCCTTCAATGGAGAAGTCGAGAGTCAAGAAGAGTTTCAGCTATGTGAACTTGTGCTTATCTTGAAGGGATACCCTACCCTCCTATTTATAGAGGAATTTGCTTAGGTCTTAAAAAAAGTTTGTTAGATTGTTAGTTTGTTATGATCAGCTGGATTGTAGTTGTTGGCCGTTGGCTTCACTAGCGATTAGCTGGAGTATAGTTGAAGGAGAATCGTAATCTGATTATAGTATAGTTGGCATTCGGTCAATTGTCGGAATGTGTCGAGATCGATAAATCATCGATCTGGGTTATATGCTGAGGTCGGTGATTTATCGATTTCAATATGAATTGGGTTTACTGTATCAGATCACGTCGGTATTTTACTGATCTCATATACTAGATAGGTCATTTTGGCAAGTTGCTGATCAGTTGGCGAAGTCAATGCAAACCCGATCTCTTGTGGAGCTCGAGGGTTGCTATCCTTCGAAAGGATAAAATGATGGTTTGGCAATGTACAATCAAGATGATATTAGTTTATTACCGATATAGACCCGATTACTTGGTCAATTTAGTTTTGGCTAATATCCCGATCTCAAGATCGATATTTTACCGATCTAACATCAATCTGGCTGATTACCCATTATTTGAAATAGCGACTTCTTCAAATGGTGCCATGTATCCTATAGAAAATGTCCATACTAATAATTTTGAAAGAAGAATTTAAATTAAAATTATATCGATCGAATTCAAAATGTTATTTATATCCGATTCAAATCTATTTTTTTATATATATAATTCATACTTATCTTAAATTTTAATTAGATTAAATAAAATTTATTTTATTTAAATTAAATTAAATCGAATATCTAAAATTATCGCTCCTATTCTATACCAAATACCCCCTAAACGTTGGACGGAGGATGCGCCCTTTCTGATTACATCTACGCTTCCCCTTTCCAACAAAAAAAACAGCCGTTAGTCCTCCCCCTGCCGGCCTCAATTATAATCCCGTTGAATTTGCAATATTCGTTTCTAGAACCCCACGCCCGTCCTCTGGATGGTCTAACCTCCACGGTCCACTAATAATCCCTCACCGTGCCGTCAGATCTCGAGCCATATAAAAACTCCCGACGGAAGTCTTCCAAGATTCACGGCGTCGGCCTACCATCAAACCCACCATCCTTGACCAGTCAAACGTTGGCCCTTGGCCAGTCAATCCGTTGGCCCTTTTAAACCCCGTTCACACCACCCCCCGTCTCCTTTGATATCGTCTCCATTAGAACCAACCCCACCGTCTCCTTTGATATCGCCTCCATTTCCTTGCAGCCAAAAAGCAGCCCTGATTTCTCCAGTCCCCGTAACGTTAGGTTTTCGGAGAGACACAGCGAAAGAAAAGGATGCCTCCGTTTTCGGGCACGTTGCCCTCCTCGGCTGGCCTTAACCCGAAGCGGCCGGAGCCCAGCATCGTGACCCTCAACGTCGGCGGCCAGCTCTTCCAGACCACCCGCCAAACCCTCTCCCTCGCCGGCCCCAAATCCCTTCTCTCCTCCCTCCCCTCCTATTCTTCTTCTTCTTCTCCTCCTTCCGAGATCCCCTTCGTCGACCGCGACCCAGAGCTCTTCTCCCTCCTCTTATCTCTCCTCCGCAACGGCCGCCTCCCCTCCTCCTCCTCCGCCTTCGACCTCGACGATCTCCTCGCCGAGGCCTGCTTCTACGGCCTCGACCCGGACCTCCTCCTCTCCCCTCTCTCTGATCCTTCCCTCTTCGACCCCTTCGCCCTCCACCGCTCCCTCGCCCTTCCCCTCCCCGGCCGCGACCCCCCGTCCGCCATCTCCGCCGCCCCCTCGGGCTCCCTCCTCGTCGCCCACGGCAGCAAGATCACCGCCTTCGACCCCACCCTTCGCCGCCGCGCTACCGCCCTCACCCGCTTCCCCGCCGTCGATTCCCTTCTCGCCCTCTCCCCTTCTCTCGCCGCTGCCGGCGCCACCGACTTTCCCGGCCTCCACCTCCTCGATCTGTCCCACGCCGGCTCCGTCGCCCACGCCCTCCACTGGTCCCCCCTCCCTGCCACCACCGCAACTCCTCCCCCGCTGCCTCCGGCGCCACCGTCCAGGCCATCGGCGCCTCCCCCGATCTCCTCTTTGGCAGCTTCGAGTCCTGCCGGAGGAACGCCAGCGCGATCCTCGCCTTCGATCGCAACACCTTCGAGCCCGTCGCCGAGATCGGTCGGCGGGAGATCTACGGCGCCGAGCTTGACTCCGCCATCCCAGCCACGAAACTTAGCTGGATCCACGGATTCAACCTCCTGATGGCCGCCGGATCCCACGGTGGACCCTCGGGGCTATCGGGCAACATCAGGTTGTGGGACGTGAGGTCCGGCGAAGCCGTGTGGGATCTAAAAGAGAAATCCGACTGCTTCGCCGACATCACGGTTTCCGATAGCCTCTCGGCGATGTTCAAGGTCGGAGTAAACTCCGGGGAGGTGTTCATGGTGGATTTAAGGAAACTGAGCGCCGAGGAGCCGTGGGTTTGCCTCGGCGATGCGAGGAAGGCCGCGACGGGGAGGAAAGAGGGAAGCGGGTGCCGAATCGAGAGCCACGGGAGGCAGGTGTTTTGCAGCAGGGGAGGGGAAGTGGAGATGTGGACGGAGGTGTTGATGGGACCGTCGACGAGGAGCAGCGAGGATGGGTTAAATGGGGAGAGAATAATGAGGAGGAATATGATGGGGAGGGCCAAGGATGCCGGCGAGAAGAAGATAACGCTGCTGGGTTTTGGGGGGAGTAGGATGGTGGTGGCAAGGAAGGATGAGCAGTGTGTGGAGGTGTGGGAGAGCTCAGCTAGGAGTTGACAAGGTGGTGATCAGGTCTCTCAATTGTGCAGCTATTTGTTCCTTTTTGGATTTTGGTTTCAATTTTATCGGGAAAAGAAAAAGAAAAAGAAAAAGAAGATTGGAGAGAAGTTTCAGGTGTGATTACAGGTGTGGATGCATGGAGATTTGCTTGTGTAATGGGTGTATGTTGCCGTTTAGCTCTTGCTCGTTAATGTTTTGGTGTTATTCGGCAAATGCCAATGTGCAAAAAATTTGATATGGTGACTTTCAGTAATTTATACAGGTGATGCAACTTTGTGTATGATTCCATGGAACGTAGACTTCCTTTTAATGTGAATGCATGGAATGATATTGGGAACATTTTGATCAACCGTTGTTTCTGCGGCTTCCTTTTTCTGATGACATTCTTAATGCAAATTTTGGATACGATGCCTCCCATGTATAATGGGAAGTCAAGCAGTTTTGAGTAATTTACTCAATTGGACCATGTGATGCAACTTTGGATATGATCCTATGGAACTTGGAAAGACTTCTGTGAATGCACGGAAATGATATTATTGATCAAATAATATAATTACCCTATAGGAAACTTTCCTCCAACGGTACAAATTAAAGGTATTAGCTTATGGATGTTATGGTATTATGCTTTCTTTGGTGTCACCTGATTATGCCTCCACCCACCCTTGCTGCCACCAAGGTTTGGATTTGCTGATGGCAGGGATTTCTCTTTTGGACGGGCGGTACACAAGGCTGATGGAAGATACACTTGGTATCCGAGGGAAAGTTAATATGCTCAGAAACACGTGCTTGGACCAATACAAAGTGATGGCACTAAGTGCGTTTAGATTGTATATTATCTTGGATCTCATTGGTATTTTTCACTTCAAGCAGTTACCGTGTGTGTGTGGATGGTTTATCCTTGTCAACAAGTAATCCATTCCAGATTCCGTATTCAATATCAAATTTCCATCACTATTCTAGAGTGGTGTTACAGAACAATGCAGTCGGTTGCTGCCAAATTTTTTGCTGCTTTCCAGAGTTCTGTGCCATAAATATAATATGAAGTTAATAGGGACCTGGCTGAGAGTTATTATTGTCATATCTTCCTTAACTCATTTGCAAGTTCTTGATGAGCAGCTACTCAGGTATTACAAGGCTGTGCAATATGATATTTTCTTTCTTCACGGGCTTCTTCAAATGCTGATACTCTATAAAGGCTGGATACATATGAGTAGCTGAACTCTTCATTGGATGGTTTTTCATGATTCTTCCAATGTTCCAATTGCCTTAATATCTCTTACCACCAGCTGTATGTCAACAGAGTTCGTATGCAAGGGTCTTCGGACATGTTACATATCCCAAGTCACAAATGCTGCAATAACTTCAGTCCATGGTTCTGTTATTCCAAGGTTAGGTTCTGTTGTTACTTCATACCTGCATTATACCTGGAAGACTACAGGATCTACTTTAGTCTGCCAACTTCTACTAATCTACAAAGCTGTCATCATTACTTACCCGTTTCGTGCTATATGACTATTGTATTCGTGTTACTACAAATGTTTTTTTCGGTTCATAGGACTTGTTTTCTCTTTTCCGTAAATTCTATAGGCTCCTGCTCCTATTTGTGTTTTGATCTCAGGAGGTTTTGGTCTTTTTGATACCCATTTTGTGTAATTAACTACACTTATTCGTACCTTCTCAGTTTCCTTAATATACAGCCGCTGGCTCTACTATTTTACCCAAAAAAAAAAAAAAAATGTTATCATACTTTTGCCTAATTTCTATAAAGCTTGCAAAGTTAAAGTTGAACAGGAGGCCCGTGAATGATGTTTCCTCAGTCATGTTTTCAAATGAAAACTAAGGGCTACATGAAGCCTGTAAGCCCAGTTTTAAAGGGATTTAAGGTTGAAGCATAACATGCAAATAATTTCTGCCCAATATAAAAAGGGAAATTGGATACTGTATGAAGAATACTTATGTGTAACTTGGCTTTTGTCGGGGACCGATCCATGATTTATTGTCAATACACTGTATTCAGGCAAAGCTTGTGATCTAGGAACTCATGAGTAATTTGAGTCTCAGTAGGCGATCTTTAATAATATATTCCTTCATTAATCTATATATCTCTTTATCTTTGTAATTTTATCTATAATGCAAACTACCGAGGCTAGGATCCGTATATCTCCAGCCTATTTTCTATCATCTCTATCTCCAATTCATATCGTATCCAAGAAAGACTATTAAGCTACTTTTTCTTGGATAGAGATAACATGCTGGCACCCATATAACAACCCCAAGAAGTTCCATGGGCCAACACCAACAATTACATATGATCTACCGTCTCTAAACTATTTATTATAAATAAATTATGGGATTTGGATATTCATAGTCTATTTTGAGATTTAAATTATTTTCAAACCTTTTTTCTAATTAATCATTACTTGGTTTTATACATGATTTTCAGTTATACGAATTTGATTTGTTTTCGAATTATCTCTAACACAGATGACATCGGAGGAACTTAATTTCAATAAATTACTTATCTGAATTACATGTAGGAAAAAGACATGATCTCTGAAGGTCCAAATTTGTTTGAAGTTATTTGGGCTGCATTAGTCAAATCCAAGCCCTTTCAAGGAATCCTTGTTCACTCCAACTAATTTATCCATTAATGCATCTTCCCTTTTTTCCATTGCTTTTGCATCCCAAACTGTCCATTTTAAAATTATCCAATACCTCTTTCTTAATTTTATGAATTAACAATATTCAAGAGTACATTTAGTGCATATTTTAAAGTAATATCAAATTTTCATTTGGGAAGCTACATAATCATAATTGGAGTTAAACTTGGTACCTTTAAAACTATATGCAGCTTCCTTGTTACTCTGGCCTCATGACTCGGCTTTTGTGGGTTGCAAGTCCAACCCGACGGTAGAACTGGAGCCAAGCACTTCACTGCAACCCAGCATATGGCAGTTCTTGTATTCCTGTCACTGTTGTGAGATGATGAAAAAGGGGTGGTATTCGGATGCTAAATACTTAGTAGACGTATAACGCTAGTAATTCACTTATACGTTATGAGAAGTTCTAGCTTCGTTTTCTTCATGGAGTTTGTTTGCATAGAGGTTTTGCTAATGAGGACCTAGGGAAGGCAATTTTAGCCGTCGACCCACCGGATATTCGGCTCGAAGGAGATGAATTTTTATCCGATTTGATTAAAATCTAGAGTAGATACATGTTCTAAAAAAAAAATCTAAAATAAGTTCATAATAGTATGTTCTATCCGAAATTCAATCTGATATAATTTTAAT
This sequence comes from Cocos nucifera, assembly GCA_006176705.1. NCBI lineage: Eukaryota > Viridiplantae > Streptophyta > Magnoliopsida > Arecales > Arecaceae > Cocos > Cocos nucifera. The sequence goes on along the minus strand of QRFJ01007919.1, from coordinate 258,242 downwards.
CTAAATTACTCTTTCAAAACTATGATTATTTTATATTATTTATACGATCAACCTATTCTTTCTTATCTATCCAATCCGAAATGAGTATAGGATGAAAATGGATATGTAGTTTTTAATCAAGAGACGAGTATACGCATGATTTACTGTACCGGACCGAACCGATCGGCATAGAGCAAATCAAGCCGGATTGATGGAGAATCGGGATGGTTCTGACCGATTTTTTGATTATGTAGGTTCGGATATAGTTCGTTATGGTACGGTATGGTATAGTTTGGTATAATCTGATTCAGTTTGATTTTTTTTTTTTTTATCATTAGATAAATTTTTTTTAAATTTTTTATCATCAATATGGATCGATAATGTATCGTATCGATTAGTAATTGGTACGGTATCCAGTACTGATATATAAAATCTTGAGTATGTATATTGGTCGAGCCAACCGATGTCCGATTAATTGTTATCTCTATGAGTATCTTAATTTAATAATCTTCAATTACTGATGTCCCAGTGTTTTGCTATTTTTCATCAATTACCATACAAAAATTTATATTTTGAGAATGTAACCTCATAATTGGCATGGAGCACCCATAGCTTAGCTATACTGCCACAAAGAGCCTTTTCTTCTCCCACTCAAGTCTTATCAGCATCAAACTTAGACTTGTTAGGATTCTAACTTGTGGTGGGTCTAAGTTCTTACACACAAGGTGGCTTTTCCTATATCCAGAAACAAGAACGCCTTAAAAAAGGGTAATCATAGAGAGTCTACATCCGCAATGATTAGGGAAAAGAATAATGTCTGCTCGGACCTTTGCTGAATCTCATGTAATTAGCCATTTCTATATATGGATGGCATGATTTCAAAAGATTCCCAATTTATTCCCCAGGGCCACCAACACCGACTCCACAAGCTTGACCAAGGGCAGCTGCATCAGAACGAGTGCCAGGTATATCCTCAGTGGCTCTGCAGCCAAACATACATGTAAAAATCGACAAACTTCAAAGAAAAACATCTTCTATATTGATTGGCATTACTATTGGCCGAAACTTCAAACTAGACCTTGCATGCGCTGATGGAAGTTGTGTTAAAAGTTTTTGTTCGAGCTTAGAGTTGCTTGTCTACGAAACTTTTGCTTTGGCTTTTCCATCCAAGTAATTGGGACCATTGTTATTATTATGGTGTATGTTTTTTTTTTTCCTTTTCGCACCTTTCTGGGTGTTAGCATTATATTAGCATTTGGGAGCATTTGGCACATTGAATCAAATGTGCACCGTTCCTGCGCATCCCACAGCCACAGACCTTTTGCCAGAGTGACTGCTGGAGCCTTGATACTTTGAGAACCAATTGAGCTAGGCCCAAGGTCACATGTCTTGTGAGCTTGCATTAAGCCCAAGTTCACGGTAAATAGCAATAAGGTTCACTGAAAACAAGCTGCTGATATTTCGACATATCGACGCTGATAAATCAAAATATCATGAGGATTGAGCATAACTTTAACTTGGAAACCAATTGAAGATTGTTTTTCTTTTAAAAGGAGGGAGACCCATGTGCATTGTAATTACTTAGGTCAGATTTTTGAGGGTGCACCATCTAGAATCGAATTCAGAACCTCGATTGCTAAGTAGAAGGGTGTGACAACTAGAACAAACCATATATAATCTAATTCAAAATTATGATATATATTCATACATGTATGTGTGTGTCTATATATATATATATATATATATATAGAGAGAGAGAGAGAGAGAGAGAGAGAGAGAGAGAGAGAGAGAAGAATGCTTCTAAGATTATTTGACTCTAAATGCTTCATCGTGGAAATTAATGAAGAGTCTTAAAAAATGAAAATTAACACCATTGGTCAGATCGAAGATGTATCAAATATTTCAAAATTAAGAATTATTTAATTTAGAGCTCTTTTGTCTATGCATCGAGCTAGCAAAAAAATGAATGGTAGCAACATAACCAGTGGGCAAAAGTATAACATAAATAATTTAACTTGTAATTCTAAATTATTGATCATGAGCTAAATATTTTAAAATACATACAGATTGAATTTCAGCTAATTCGGATGTTTTTAAATTATAGATTGAATCGAAACATGTTATCATACTACTAACGTACTATCAAGCTTGTCTTCATTTAATGCATGAGTAAAAGACCTAAAAAATTCATGACATTTTAATTCTAATCATTTGATGTTGTAAACCATCGCTAAGGATGCTGATCTTCATTCTGAGAGGTCCTTCATTGATTTTTTATGGGAACCTTTTGGATCCAAATACTTGTAGAAGCATTCTACGTATGATAATCAATATAAAGTCAATATATAAATTGAGGTTTTTGGATTTATGAGTGAGTAAATATATGGTCATTCACAAAATAGTCATTCACAAAATAGTTTAAGTAAGATCAATCCAAATAAGATGACTAGTGATACAGCACTGATGATTGGAGTTATTGGATGTGATCTACTATCTTTAAATTACTTATTATAAAAAAACATACAATTTAGAGATCCTAATCTATGTATCCAATGGCTTAAAAAAAAGCACTATTTGTGTTATTTAAACTATTCCTTTTTACCACTGGATGCATAGGTGATGCATAGACTAGGTGTTTTCTTGAGATCGTATAGTAAGATGGATGGGAAATAGATCTATGGCTTGGTTAGGACAGATATGCAAGCTTGCCACAATGTTCAGATCGAAAAAGGATGATTGGCAATAGGTCCTACTGTCATGACCTTTAAGGGCTTTCGCTACTAAATGCCACCCTCATTGGGAAAGGAGTAGTGACTAGGAGTTATCATATAAGAACTACAAACTACAAACTAAAGGATAAAAGATACTGGTGATTGATTTGGCGAAGGCCTCTTCTTAGAGTTATAATTCAATATTTATATGAATCTTCATTTACATTGGACAACTATCTGTCCTTAGTGTTGATACCTACTTCTTTCGGTTTCTATCCTTCCTCCCACTTTTTCTTGGTGGTTGCCGCAATCAATTTTAACATGTCCTCACTTTCTACATCTCAATCTTATTGGAGGGAAATTTGAATTTCGAAATTTAAAATTTTTCAAATCAATTTCTCTCTAAAAATTCTTTCCTTTTGACCATTTGAATTGAGATCTTTTAATCCCACATCGAAGTGAAAAGATTGTTTAAGCCCTTTATGTGAGAAAAGGGTTTGCCTAAGCCCTTAGGGGTGTTTGAAGAGGTTTGAATATTATTGTTTTAATTCTCTAAATGTTGGGCCTTTATATTTTGAACGTTATACTTTTAATTCTTTGAATGTTGGGCTTTTAATATTTTGAATGTTGGACTTTTAATTTTCTGAATATTAGGCTTTTAATATTGAGCTCTTTAATTTTTGAATGTTGGGAGTTTATTTTTAGCTTTAATGGGTCAGCCCAAATGGTCAGAATAGGTTGGCTATAAAAAGATTCCTTTGGATCTAATTCAGCAAGCCATCCAAGAGTCTTCTAAGTTTATTCTCTATTCTTTAATAATTTTCTCTTCATTTTTATTATAATATTTTATTTTCTTCTTTTTTATCTTTCTAGATGTTGAAAGAGTATTCATCAACCTCCTCCACGATTGTGCTCATAAGTGGAGGATATCGGTCATATTTTGGAATGGTATTTTCTATATGAGGAATGAAAATATGCCTTAAAATAGTGTTGCGCATGCTTCCAATTTTACAATTTTGGTTTTACTATCTTTTGTAGGTCATTTTTCTATAAAGAAGAAAACAAATTTTGTTAGCTTTCTTGGTCTACATCCGGAATATTTTATAAAATGTGTTCCTATAGTCTAAGGCATATTTCCATGGATTGTGTTTAAAAAGCTAATAGAGTGCTAATCCAACATTACATAATTTATTTTGTTAATATGTTTGAATTAAAACTGGGTTAGCATTCTTCAAGTCAAAGCATAATTTATTGGAATAGTCTTGTTCTTTTCTTGAAGATTTAGATATAATGGTTATCATTTCTATCAATAATTTATTTTGTTGGATTGAATCCAATAATTTTAAATGCCAAAATAATTCTAAAGATTACTCAAAATCATGAAAATATGGAGTAGAATTTTTGAGTTTCTTTTGCAGCTCATATAATCCATATCTTCTTCTCTAATTCCCTCTCTTAAATCTCTTAGAATGGATGGTTATGATGCCTCTAGTCTCAAGAGAAATTTCATGGCTCGGAATTTGCTAGATGGTAAGAACATCTAGAAGCTTGATTCATAACTTGGGCCTTATATCTACCATAGAAAAAAATCCTCCTTATCCATCAAAAGGATCCACTTCGGAATCCTTATATATTTAACCTGAATTGGACAGATCTATAGAGAAAATTGAGTTCCATTGTAGATTTAGAATTTTTAGTAGTCTTTCGGATAAATTATATGAAACCTACAGAAAGTATTAAGACCGCTAAAGATTTATGGTATATATACCTTAGAAGATGCCTATATTAAAAATAATGAAGGTACTCAAAGATTTACTATTACAGACTTTAATAATTATAAGATGGTAGACGATGTCCTTATCAATAACCAAATTCATCAATTTCAAAACTATATCTATGAGATTCATAAGTGTGCATAATTCCATATTAGATGAAAATTATCAAATATTTTATCTAATTAATTAATAAGTTACCACCCTCTTGGCTACTCAAGAACTTAGAAGAACCCAAGGAATACTTAATTTTAGATCGGTCATCCAATCTATTAAAATAAAAGATCAATATTGACTTAGGGAGACTATAAAAAATCAGCTACAAAATAAAGTTAACTTAACTAAGGTTGATTCTCAAGATAAGAATCATAGCTTTAAGGGCAATCAACTTAGACAATATCAAAATTGCAACTTTAAACCTAAGGAAAGGAATTTTAAGCCTAAGGATAAAGGTCCTAAGGGCAAACCAAAACCCAATTAGCTAAAAAAAAAATTAGAAAAATAATGATGGAAGGTTTTGCTATGTGTGTAGTTGGGACAACTATTTAACTACTGCTAATTGCCATTATTGAAAGAAAGAAAAATCATCATTTTCAAGAAGGGTCAATCGAACCAGCCAAGTCTCAAATCAACATGATAGAAACTGGACCTTTAAACATTATCTTTATATCAGTAATCTTTGTACCTATTGTCAATAACCAAAAATTTTACTTTTAGTTTTTATTTGATCTTTTAAATTTTTATTATTTTTTTAATTTTTTGAATATTAGGCCTTAATATTTTGAATGTTGGACTTTTAATCTTCTGAACGTTGGGCTTTTAATATTAGGCTCTTTAATTTTTGAATATTTGGAGTTTGTTTCTGGCCTTAATGAGCCGGCCCAAATGGTTAGAACAGGTTAGCTATAAAAAGACCTCCTTGGAACCTAATTCAGGAAGCTATTCAAGAGCCTTCTAAATTTATTCTCTATTTTCCAATGGTTCTTTTATCATTTTTATTATAATATTTATTTTCTTCCTCTCTTCATCTTTTTGAGTGCTGAAAGAGTTTTCATCATTCTCCTCTATAGTCATGCTCATAGGTAGAGGATACCGATCGTATTTTGGAATGATTTTTTCGAATATTTTCTATACGAAAAATGAAAATATGCCTTAAGACAATGTTGCACATGCTTCCAATTTTATAATTGAGTTTTGCTATCTTCTATAAGTTATTTTTTCTTTAAAGCAAAAAATAAGTTTTGTTAACTTTTTTAGACTACATCCAGAATATTTTATAAACTGTACTCCTACAAATCTTTTAATAACCATTTCTACCTCTCATCCTGCTTTTAAGGTCTCATCCTATGTTTAGCCATGTCTTAGCATGAAGCATAACCGACCTTTTAAGTTAATACTTGGCCTCTTTGAGGCTATATTCTCAATGGATCTGTTGTTGTGACCTTTCTAAAACTTGTCTCTCAAGTAACTGATCAGCCAGGTTCAACCAACTTCCTTTAAATGTAGATTGACTTGTCTTGCATGGTATTATATGATAGTCCAATCTACCTACTATTATTTGATCTCTGGATCTAGCCACATGCCACATTCTAGTCAATCCTCATATTCTTAAAAACGCAATGCGCACAATGTTAGTCAATTTCTGGCATTGCCATGTAGCCATCTTTCAACCAGTTTTTAGGATTCCACTACGAGCAAGAATATGGTGTAAATACTAGGGATCTCCAAATTACTTAATTTTCTTATAGTAGAGATATTAGAAAATTTGGGATTCACCTTATTTAGTGTGTGTACATACACACACAGACACACACATACATACATATATGTGTGTGCGCGCGCACATACATACATACATACAAACATGTATGTATGTATGTATGTATGTATGTAAGTATATATGTATGTGTGTGTGTATATATATATGTATGTATGTATGTATGTATGTATGTATGTATGTAGGTATGTACGTACGTACGTATGTATATATATGTATGTATGTATATATGTATGCATGTATGTATGTATGTATATATGTATGTATGTATGTATGTATATGTATGTATGTATGTCCGTATGTATATATATGTATGTATGTATGTATGTATGTATGTATATGTATGTATAGATATATATACATATACATACATACATACATATACATACATACCTACATACATACATACATACATACATACATACATATATATATATATGTGTGTGTATGTATATATATTTATGTATTCATGTGTATATATATATATTATTGGTGCGATCATCCCCTGCTGGATACATGGCATCATCAAAGGGATCACCATCTCAGATGATAGGCAATCGTAAGTTTGGTGTCAGGTCGGTAGAGTACCGATCTGAATGCTAGACCGTCGATCAGAATCAAATCAACCAAGTGATCAAGTCCAAATCGGTGGATAACTGACCAAAATAAATCCAAAATTGGTTTGCCATCATTCTCCAAGATGTTTGAAATAAATCTCAATAAAGATCGGAGATCGGGTTAGCACTGACCTCATCGACAGTAAGCTTGGGACCAGAATGGCCTTGATACTTGAGATTGGTAAAATACCGATGCCATCAACCACATCAAACTCTATCTTATATTAAGATTGGTAAATTATCGATCTCATCCTAGATCTAGATCGGTGATTTACTGACTCGACATGTTTCGACAGTCAACAAAGTGCCAACTATGCTCCAATCAAATTACGATCCTTCTCCAGCTATGCTTCAGCTAATCGCCACCAAGACAAATGATCAATAGCTGCAATCTAGTTGGTCATAACAAACTAACGACCTAATAATTTTTTTTAAGGTCTAAGCAAATGCCTCTATAAATAGGAGGTAGAGTATTCCTCCAAGATAAGCATAAATCTACAGAGTTATAACTCTGCTGAAATTGACTTCCGACTTTTTCACTGAAGGAAGATCGAGCCTTCTTCCATCAAACTCTCTCATTCTACTTTTCTAATCTTTCATTTTTACTATCTATTGATAAGACTTTAGCTAAATCGAAGGATCCTAAATCGGAAGGTATCCCATCGATTCTTGAATTTTTTACAGGTTGATCCTTGATCCGCATCGAACCAACCCAATCAGCTCTCCAGTACATATCTTTTCGACAATCTGAAGCCTGCTGCAATAGATTAATGCTAGAGAAAGGGCCAATTTGCTCCAAATTTTGGTGAAAATGGTCAAGTAAGCGCAAAATCTGGCTTAATTTTCTCCAAGCGCCCCTCTAGAGATGGTTCAGTCCTATACTTCGGCCTCGATTGATCTACAGCAGTTCAATATTCTAGTACAGCAAGTCCAGGCCCTCACCAGCACCGTGCAACAACTCCAATAAACTATGGAGCAATGGCAAGAAACTATCCCTTAAGAGACTACGTCGCGGACCAACCATCCTCCCATCCCCCAAGAATTTTGTTAGGAGCACCTTCTTGATCAAGAAGATCGCTCCTATAAAGCAGAATCGACTTCCTACAGCAAGAAGCTATCGTAAGAGTTGGATCTTGAGCAGAAGCTTTAAGATCTTGAGAAGAGGCTGAAAGAGGTGTAGTTTGAAAGGCCTTTATAAAGTAAGAAAGATTTCTACCTCACTTCTTCTTTCTCTGCTAAAATCCTGATTGAATCAGTCCCATTCCAATTCAAGATGCCTACTTTAGAGCTATTCGATGGCTCCACTGACCCCTAAGATCATCTTGAGGGTACAGAGATATTATGAGGCTCCAAGATGCATCAGACATCCTTTTCTGCATGGCCTTTCCTGTCATCCTTAAGAAATCTGCAAGGGTGTGGTTCTCTGGGCTCCAATCAGAGTCTATTTCTTCTTTTGATCAACTGAGCAAGCTTTTCATCGTCTATTTTGGAAGCAATCATCTCCACCTGACGCACTTGGACAATCTGTTCTCCGTGGTGCAATAGGAGGATGAATTCCTCTGAGAATACATGGCCCATTTCAATGCGACTATTCTTGAAGTGAAAGATTTCAACGAGTTTATTGCTATGTCTGCCTTAAAGTGGGGACTCAAGAGCTACCATTTGACCTTCTCTCTTAACAATAATTTTTCGAAGAACTATGAAGCAATGCTAGACCAAATCCAAAATATGCTCACGCTGAAGAGGAGGAAAAGTTGAATAAAAAGGATAAGAAAAATAAAGAGAAAAAAAAAGCAGCCCCATGAGGAAGAACACGAGAACAAGAGGAGCAGTAGTGAACCACCTCAGAAAAATCCGAGGTTCTAGAGTCCTCCCTAAAAGTTTGACAGCTATGCTTCTCTATCCACCCCCCAATCATAGATTCTGATAAAAATAGAAAATCAAGGATATCTTTACCGTCCTATTCCCATAAAGGCCCCTGCTGACAAGAAGAATAAAAGCAAAAACTATCACTTTTATCGAAACCATGGGCATGACACTAAGAAATACCGTCAACTCAGAAATGAGATTAAGGCTTTGATCTACCAAGATTATCTCGACAAGTATGTTCGAGATCGAGCAAACCAGCCCTCGAAGCCACGCTAGAAGTCGGACGACGTTGCTGAGCACAATCGGTGCAGGAGTCATCAACATGATTTCATAAGACAGCTAGCTTCAAAGGACATCCGGGAGTCCCTCTCCTAAGAGGTAGTGCATTGAAAATGTTATTTCTTTCTCTGAAAATAATGTCCAAGGGATCCAGATATCCTATAATAATATTGTTACCATTTCTATGATGATAGCTAATTATGATGTAAAAAGAATTCTAGTTGATAATGAAAGCTCAACGGACGTGTTGTTCTATGATGTCCTCTCAAAAATGAACTTGCTCAATAATTTAAGATAAGTTAGTGGCCCTCTGATTGGCTTCTCAGATGATTCTATAGCAGTCGAAAGAAAAATTATATTACCAATCACTGTCGAAAAAGAATCCTATCAGTCAATAATGCAGCTTACATTCCTGATCATTAAAATACCATCTGCATATAATGCCATCCTTAGTCGATCTGAGCCAACACCCTCAAGGTAATAGTCTCGACTTACCATCTGCTTGTCCAATTTCTAACTAGATTAGGCATCGACGAGATGTGAGAAGATCAAATAATAATCAGACAGTGCTTTTTGATAGCTTCCAAAATGAAGGTGCCAGTTGAAATTCTACCTATCGAAATTCTCGATCAAGGGCTCAATGATGAGGTCAAAAAAATCCGAGGTGAATTAGCCAAACCACTTATTACTGTATCGCTGGGCGAAGATCTTGAAAAAATAGTTCGATGGGAGCTTGATTAAATACTGACCTAAAGAAAAAATTACCTTCCTTTCTTCGAAAAAATGTTGATGTATTTGCATGGTCAGCCTTAGATATGCCTAAAATTTCGGCCAACATCATTATGCATAAATTGAACATTGATCCAAAATATAAGCCCGTGAAACAAAAGAAAAGAAGCTTCGCTCCAGAAAGGCAAAAGATGATAGATGAGGAGGTCGACAAACTCCTGAAGGCAGAATTCATCAGAGAAGCACAATATCCAAGCTGGATAGCCAATGTAGTGATGGTTAAAAAGGCAAGTAAAAAATGGAGGATATACATTGATTTTACCGACCTCAATAAGGCTTGTCCAAAGGATAGCTTTCCTCTGCCAAAAATTGATCAACTGGTTGATACAACATCAGGGCACAAGCTGTTGAGCTTTATAGATGCCTTCTCAGGCTATAATCAAATTAGGATGGCTCCTGAAGATGAGAAAAATATGGCATTTATCATCAACAAAGGTTTGTATTATTACAAAATGATGTCTTTTGATTTGAAAAATGTAAATGCCACCTACCAGCACCTAGTAAACAAGATCTTCAAGCCCCAAATTAATCGCAACATAGAAGTTTATATCGATGGCATGCTGGTCAAAAGTGTAGAGATAAATCAACATATCACTAACCTGAAAGAAGCATTTGGAGAGTTTCATAAATACTAGATGAAACTCAATCCCAACAAGTATGCTTTCGGAGTTATAGCTGAAAAATTTCTTGATTTTCTCGTGATCCAAAGAAGAATAGAAACCAACCCTAAGAAAATCCAAGCATTACTTGAGATAAAGCCTCCTAGCTCCATAAAAGAGATACAGCGGCTTACTGGATGAGTGGCATCGCTCAGTAGATTTATATCCAGGTCAGTCAAAAAATATCTTCTATTCTTTAAAAAATAGAAGCAAATCAAAGATTTTGAATGGACAGAGTGTCAGTCTGCTTTTGATAAGTTTAAAGCATATTTTGGCACAGTCTCACTACTATCAAAACCTATCAAAAGTGAGGATTTATTTATATATATCTATTTCACCTAATGCCGTCAGCTTGATTTTAGTCTGAGATGATGCAAGGACATATAGGCCTATCTATTATACCAGCAAATTATTGTAAGATGCGACCTGGTACTCCAAAATTGAAAAGATGATTTATTCCCTGGTCATCATCGCCAAATGGCTTTGACTGTATTTTCAGGCTCACTTCATCATTGTCTTAACTGACCAACCACTGAGGTCAGTCCTTCAACGACCTAACACTTCTAGTTGATTGACTAAATGGATCGTTGAACTCAGTGAATTTGATATCTATTATTGACCCAGACCTTTTATGAAAGCTTAGGTGTTGGCTGACTTCATGGTGGAATGTTCAATATTCGAAGAAGAAAAAATTTTAAAGATTTGGGAAGAAGTCACTGAAGGACCTTATTGGCTCTTGCACGTGGATGGAGCCTCCAATGCCAAAGAAAGTGGAGCTGGCTTAATTTTAGATAGTCTCGAGGGAGCAATTACTGAACATGTTCTGAAATTCAATTTCAAAACCTCCAACAATAGAGCTGAATATGAAGCCCTCATTGTGGAACTCAAAATGACTAAAAAACTCAATATTAAGAGGCTCAAGATTTTTACAGACTCTCAGATTGTTGTCGAACAGGTATAAGATCATTATGAAGTTAAAGATTTCGTTATGTCTCAATATCTGTATAACACAAAGAAATTATCCAAAAGTTTCTCCGACCTCAAAATTATCCAAATACCAAGATCAAAAAATGCACGAGCTAATACACCCTCACATCTTGCTACATCGGGATATTCCGACCTCAATCACGAAGCATTCATCGAAATTCTTGAAAAACCTAGCATAGAAATCCAAATGGTCACTCAACTGGATCATGAATCAAGCTGGATAGATCCAATAAAGGATTACTTAAGCAAAGGAATATTGCCCAATAATCCAGTAGTTGTAAGAAAAATTAAGAGAAGCTCCCTAGTATGTTATCCTAGATGAAAAATTTTGTAAAAGATCATTTTCTTTTTGATTACTCTGGTGCCTAAGGCCCTGAGAGGCTGACTATGTCCTTCAAGAAGTTCATGAGAAAATCTATGATAACCATCTGGGGGGCAGATCTTTAGCATATAAAGTGATCCATTAGGGATATTATTGGCCGACCATACAAAAAGACGTAGCTGATTTCGTTAATAAGTGTGACCAATACCAAAGGTATGCCAATATTTAGCACAAGCCAGCTGTTGAACTCATCTCTATTACAACTTCTTGGCCTTTCAATGTCTAGAGGATAGATATCTTGGGGCCATTCCCCATGGCAATAGGATAAAAAAAATTTTTGGTGATTGCTATCAACTACTTCATCAAATGGATGGAAGCTGAACCACTAGCATAAATCATGGAGAGAAAAAATGCGAGACTTCATCTGAAAGTCAATCATCTGTCATTTTGGCCTATCCCGTGTAATCATTATCGATAGTGAAAAGCAATTCGATAATATAAAATTCAAGAAATTCTATTCCAAGTTGCACATTAACCACAGGTTAACCTCAGTGGGGCATCCACAATCTGATGGAGAAGCCGAAGTTACAAATTGAATAATTTTTCAAAGTCTAAAAATCAGGCTCATTGAAGCTAAAGGTCTCTAGGTTGATAAACTATACAATATTCTCTAGGTTTATAGAATCATTCTCAGGTGACCAACCAGAAAAACGTCCTTCAAACTCACGTTTGGGACAGAGGCAGTAATACCCATGGAAATCGATCTTCCAACACCAAGAGTAGAGAACTTTCATGAAGAAAGTAATTCAGATTGGTTGAAAATTGACCTAGATTTACTAGAAAACAATCAGAGAAATGGCTCAAATTCGGATAGCAACTTATAAACAAAAAGTGATCAAATATTACGATACCAAGGTAAAGCCAAAAATTTTTTAAAAAGATGATCTGGTCCTTCGTCGAGCAGAAGTTTCAAAACCCCTAGAATAAGGGAAGCTCATCCCAAATTGGAAAGGGCCATATCGAGTTACTGAGGTAATCCGACTAGGAGCTTATAGAATTGAGAATATAGATGGTTCAAGCTTTCCTAGGACATGAAATGCAAAAAATCTCAGAATGTATTATCAATTAATTCTAAATAGGGCCTTTGAAAATTCTATCTTATTGAAGATTTCTTCAAAATATTGAAATTCTTTCGATCACTTCTATCTTATTGAAGATTTCTCCAAAATATTAAAATTCTTTCGATCACCTCGATAAAAGATCGATCTTCAAATCATAGAGCTTCGATGGGCACAGGAGATAAGATCTCCACTACTCTTAATAATCAATCTTTAGATCGACAGAGCTCCGATGGGCACAGAAGATAAGATCTTCGCTACTCTTAAAAATCGATCTTTAGATCGACAGAGTTCTGATGGGCATAGGAGATAAGATCTTCAGTACTCTTAAAGATCAATCTTCAGATCGGCAGAGCCCCGATGGACATAGGAGATAAAATCTTCATTATTCTTAATGACCGATCTCTGGATCGATAGAGCCTCGATGGGCATAAAAGATAAGATCTTCATTATTCTTAAAGGCCGATCTTCAGATCGACAGAACCCCAATGGCCACAGAAGAAAAGATCTTCACTATTCTTAAAGACTAATCTCTGGATCGATAAAGGTTCAATGGGCATAGAAGATAAGATCTTTACTCAAGCCAACTGCTGACCTCTGGATTGATGTTTTTCTATTAATTATGGACCTCCGGGTCGAAGTCATCAAATTATGATGGATTTCTATTATTTATCGATCTACTGATCGATATTTATATTGGATATTTATTACTTATCTCTGGATCGATGTTATCTTAGATTTCTATTATTCGCGATCTTCTGATCGAGGCTATTGTGGATCTTTGAAAAAGTGGATCTCCTGATCAATGTCATCTTGGGATTCCCACTATCTACCGATCTCAAGGTTGATGTTATATTAGACTCCTATCTAATGCCGATCTTTGGATCGATGTTATTCCTAATCAAGTATTTAAGGCCACCACATCGATATTTTATCGAGATGGAATTATTCATCGATTACTTGAAAATTTTTTAGCAAAATTCCATTATAGTACAAATCGAAAAAAGTCGATGTCAAACACAGTTGTTGGAAAAAAAATTTTCATTTCATTGAAAAATCCTTACAAAAAGCCCGAATTGGGCCGATACAAAGAAAAAAAATAAGAAAAAAGTATAAAAGCCAAGCGTCCACTTGAGGAGCTTTGGTTGGAGCAGCTGCCGCATCATCTTCTAGCGAGATAACCTTAACAAAAGTTGGGACTTCGGCAAGCGCAGAGCTAGGAGGAGGAACCATGGCGGAAGCGACTATCGGGACTTTAGTGGAGGCGGAAGGCTCAACCTTTGGGGTGATCAAAATGGCAAGCACCTCTGGGTAAAGCTGGGGCACTTCTGCAGCAGAACCCATCTCCAGTGCCGATTGAGCCTCCATTTCTAAAGCCAGGCGAGGCCAGCCTCCTGGGTGATGCTGCTCAGATCTAAGTCAGGAAAAAGCTTTCCGACCAAACGTTTGCAGCTATTAAAATCACTATCGAAGGCTTCCCCCGAAGCTTCCGTAATCTCCTCCATGAAGCCCTCGAAGGACTTGTACTCCTCAATGGCTCGAGCGAAAGCCAACTTCCAGTAGTCTAGATGCTAGTGGTATGGGCCTTATCCCAAGCAACCAAGATCTCGTCCTTGGAGGACACCATCTCCTCTATCTCCTTTATTCTAGCCTCCAAGTCAGGTATCCTAGAGACTTCTTGCCGCAAATCCAGCAGTTTCTTTTTCTCTTCATTCGGCCTTCTTTAGAAGTCCAGTAGGGTCTTATTCTTCTCCAATATCTCGTTAAGCTTCTCCTGGAGCTGTTTCTTCAGTCCCATGGAGAGTTTTTCTTCCTTGGTGGCCTTTTCTTTCGCCGTCTTTTGGCAATCCTTTGCAGACTGCAAGGCTTCTTCTAGTGACTTCTTATTTTTCCCAAGCCAACTTATATGCTTGGCAAATAGTCTGAAGAAGGAAGGGTAGGACCGAATTTATAATTTAGTCGAGGTGAGAAATACCACTAGCTTTTTTCAGTCAGGTGTTTCTTCAGTACAAAAAGTGCCACAACAAGAGAAGTCCAAAGGTTTATAGCGGCAAAGCTGCAATAGATGATGAAAACTAAAATAATTTTAATGGCATTGGGGACAACTTGGGTCGGTTGCAAGCCATAGTAATATAATACATTACAAATAAAATGGTGCAAGAAAAAATGCAATCCAGATCGAAGTGATTCGTCATATAAGGCTACACAACCCTCAGGAGGCTGTGTAACTCGATCACTCGGTCTGGAAGCTGTTTGGGATGAGATATTTCTTCCTAAGCCACTCAAGGTCAGCATCAATTAAAATTGAAGGCTCGATGCCAGGGTCAAAATAGTCCAAGAATCTCCTTACTAGAGACTCTAAACCATCATCACTGGAGACATCGATCTCGATGGCACCCTGAGATGGATTACCAACCTCAATGGTAAGTAGGGGCTGGGTTGACTAAATACCATGGTCATCCGAGATTAACTCTCCCCTATTACCACCATCGAGAGAAGTACTCTCCTGAGAAGATATGGATGAAAAGAAGAAGGAATGAAAAGGGCACTAAGAAGGAAGAAAATGGTGAAGAAAAGAAGAAGATCCTAAGAGACATAAACCCTAAACCTAAGGGAAGAAAAGAGGATCCTACCAAAGGGGGAAAGGAAGCCTTCTTCGCTACTTTCAACAACTCCCTCCAAGCTCCAACAATTATCGAAACCATTTTCTCCTTCGGTCGACTGAGAGCACAGGAGCTTCTCTAACAGCAAAAGTCTCACTTAGGCAAAAAAATAGTAAAGTGAAAAAAGAACGGACAAGTATCCTATGTATAATGAGAGACAACGGTCTGGATTAATCTGCCCGCCATTGGATTTGAACCACCTATCGATCATGTAGAGAGGTTGCCAAAAATTTATTTCAATGTACTGGCTCAGATCGAGCCATGTAAGCCTATTCCGTACGGTAGTTCGGCCAGTCCACAGATTAGTGCAATGTGCCCCACGTCGTCTGGGTTATAGTAGCGCAGCCAATGATGGTCTCACTCTCTTTCATGCTTTCTTAAATATCAAGATATGGCAATCATAGCGAACGAGATGGCCTGTCTTTTCAAATTATTCAAAAATAAAATCAGGCAACAACATGGCACGATCCTTAACGCCTTTGAAATGACTTTTCATGCTTGTCACCAAAGGAGTTCCGCTCCAAGTCTGAAAAGTGGGAGGATAATTATTGGTACGATCATCCCCTATGGGACATGTGGCATCATCAAAGGGATCACCATCTCAGATGATAGGCAATCGTAAGCTTGGTGTCAGATTGGTAGAGTACCAATCTGAACACCAAACTGTTGGCTAGAACCAAATCAATCAAGTGATCAAGTCTAGATGGGTGGATAACTGACCAGAATGAATTCAAAATCGGTCTGCCATCGATCTCTATGATATTTGAAACAAATCTCAATAAAGGCCGGAGATCGAGCTAGCACCAACCTCATCGACAGTAAGCTTGGAACTAGAATGGCCTTGATACTTGATATCGGTAAAATACTGATGCCATCAACCACATCAAACTCTATCTTATATTGAGATCGATAAATTACCGACCTCATCCTAGATCCAGATCGGTGATTTATCAACCTCGACATGTTTCGATAGTCTACAAAGTGCCAGCTGCACTCCAATCAAATTGCGATCCTTCTCCAACTATGCTCTAGCTAATCGCCACCAAGGCAAACGATCAATAGCTGCAATCTAGCTGGTCATAACAAATTAACGGCCTAATAAATTTTTCTTAAGATCTAAACAAACTTCTCTATAAATAGGGGCAGGGTATTCCTCCAAGATAAGCATAAATCCATAGAGTTGAAACTCTGCTGAAATTGACTTCCGATTTTTTTACTGAAGGAAGATTGAGCCTTCCTCTACTCAAACTCTCTCATTTTGCTTTTTTAATTTTTTATTTTTATAATCTATTAATAAGGCTTCAACTAACTTAAGCATCGGGGATCCTAAATCGAAGGATATTTCATTGATTCTTAAACTTTTTGTAGGCTGATTCTTGATCCGTGTCGAACCAATCCGATCAACTCTCCGGCATGAATTTCTTCGATAATTCGAAGTCCTACTATATATATATACACACACATGCGTACGCGCCTGTAAGAGAGAGAGAGAGAAATATCTTACGTGGCAATTCTTTTATTTTTCATTATTATTTTATTTATTTTTTCTGGTAAAACTTCCATCGGTGCTTTTTGATGGATGATAGTCTAAAAAAAAACTGCGTTTCCAGTCGTCTCGTCATAAAATAAAACAAAATCTATGTTACACGAGTTGGAGTAGTTCCGAAGTTTCTGTCATTGGAAACCGAACCGAAACGATTTCAGAGAAATGCCACTCAGCCCATTTGAAAGTTAATTTGGCAAGTTATATTCGTCTTTTAACTCCTGCTCAATGATACGGCCGATAGTTTTCACTCTCCTGTCTGGTGCACATTTGTCCTGATGAGGAAACCTGAGCCGAAACGATTTCAGAGAAAAGCCACTCAACCCATTTCAAAGTTAATTTGGCAAGTTATATTCGTCTTTTAACTCCGATTCAATGATACGGCCCATAGTTTTCACTCTCCTGTCTGGTGCGCCTTTGTCCTGACACCAAAAAAAATGATAAAATTTCCCGACCTCTATAAGTTCTTTTCATAGGTTTCTTTGGAATCTCCATGCCAATTAAAAATAAAAATAAATTATAAATTTTTTTTTAAGAAATGATCAAATTTATCGATGCATCTAATAATTTTTAAAATATATAATTATATTTTAAAAATTTTAGTCAATTCTACGATCTAATTCATGTCCTTAGATAGTTTGTTAATATTAATTTAGATCTATTTATTATATTATTATAATTTTTAAAAATAATTAAAATAATCTTGAATAAAAGATTAAAGAAATAACCGCATTGCATCGGGGATGTCCGTGGACGACTAGTTGCCATGCACGACAGCAGGCAATATTGAGGGAGGTGGGGTCTCGTCATCATCCAGACCACTAAATGAATAAATCACAGACTGGATCTCAGATCTAAATTTTATTTATTTTTAATTTAATTTTAGATCAAACCTACGTAAAATTTAACATTTTCTGGGTCCAAGTGCAGTGTATGATTAGATCTAGTAATGGGGGCAGAGATGATTGGCAGCCCCCGCTACAAGAATACCGCCATCGCATCAGGATCAGGGATCTCTAGCATCATCATGTTCGACTCTCGTGACGATAACGCCGCCACCACTGATGACAACCGCACCTCCACCTTCATCCCCTCGAACAAAATGCTAATGGTCGGACTCATCTCAAACAATAGATATGCCCTGATGGCGTTATCGGCCTTTTTGCCGACCCTGGAGGCAGGAAGAAGGCGGGCATCGACCACGAGCTCATCGCTATTAATATCAACTAGTCGGAATGCATGGACAAATAATTACGACTGTAATTATTAAATTTTTTTAATAATAAATATTTATAATAAATATTTTTTATTTTTTTAATATTTTATTTTATTTATTATATATATTATATTTTTTATTATTTGATAAAATAATATTTTAATATTTTTTTTTTATTTTTTTCTTCTTATTTTCATATCTTCTTTACATTAGTCGATGTTGTTCCACCACGACTCCGCTTCTCTCTTGGCAAATACTAATTTCGATCGCACCCTCGCCCCCTTGCTTCTTCTCGTATCTTTTTCATATCCACCGGTGCCGCCCCATCCCTACTCTTTTTCTCTCGATCGCAATGAAAGAAAACTATTAATATTTATTATAATTAATATTAATAAATATTATTAATATTAAAATATATTTTTAAAAATATAATTTAAAATATTTTTAGTATTAAAAAAATTATTATTAATTAAAAAAATTATTTATATAATAATTAATATTTTTAAAAATTTATTTTCTAAAATATTAATATTTAATAATAATATTTTAATATTAACTTTTTAAAATAATTTTTTAGAAATAATATGTTACTATATAAATAATATTTTAAATTTATTAATAAAAATATAATTTTTAAAAAAAATATTTCAAAAAATTTGAATTTCTTAGCAAGTGAAGTTATAATCTTATCATACTGCTAATCAAATAATAATATTTTATTAACATTTAAAAAATTTAAATATTTTTTTAAATAATAAAATAATATTTTATTATTAATTAAATAATAATATTTTATTAATAATAAATAATAATATTTTATTATTTAAATTATTATTAATAGTAAAAAAATAATATTTTTGATAAAAATAAAATATTATTTTAATAAAAATAGTAAAATAATATTATTTTATTGATAACAAAAAAAATAATTTATTATTATTTTATTAATAATAACATATTATTTAATAATATTTTATTATTATTTTTTTAGAAAATAAAATTTTTAAAAATAATATATTATTATATAAATAGTATTTTTAAATTAATAATAAAAATATTATTTTTTTATTTTTTTAAAAAATATTTTTTTCTTTTCTTTCTCCTTTCCTTCCTTCCGCAACATCTCCAGCCCACGCCTCACATCCCCCTGGCCCCGACGATTCGCGGCTATCTCGTAAGGCCCAAGCCACAATCCTGCACCACCTCGCCCCGCTCCATCGTCATCCGCACTACACCCATCGTTCCCACCATATCCCGCAAGCCCCAAACCCCCTCTCCTCCCCTCTCCCAGCCCCAGCGAACCGTGCACCCCCTACGGCTCTGCTCGACCACCACCCTCCTTCCTTTCGACCCTGGTGAACCCGCACCCCACTCCCTTAGCTCTGTACGACCACGACCCCCTCCCTCCTGACCCCAACGAACCCGCACCCAGTGCCTCCCATGGCTCCACGCAACCACCACCACCCCAACCCCCTCCCCCCACCCCTCGGTCCCGACGAATCTGCACCCCACGATCCCTCTCCATCCCTCACCCGTGTCATTCCATTCTCTGCCAGCACCCCCTTCATCCACGCCTCTTAGTATGGAATGAAATTAAAAAAAAATAGAATAAAATTATATGCAGCCACTTATGGTGGGACATATGGCATAATAAAATTTGTATACAAAATTGAGTTGAGAATATCATAATACTCCTCCATAGAGTATTATTTTATATAAAGGACCATCTCAACTCCATCAGCGTCGTGCACCAAAACCCCTTCCCGCCTTCTCCATCGCGTTGAATGCCCTGATCGCTGAGAATGGAGATTAGAACCCCTTTTCCATCATGTTGAGCACCCCGAACGTGATGTCCTTATAATAATCCGACATTTCACCGCGAAGAGATAGAGAATGTGACACTCGTTGTCTAGCGCCTTGTCCACTGCGGTAAGGAAGTTGGAGCTGAAGCACCTGCACCGGCCTAGCTTACCTTGGATGCATGTGTCGAGAACTCCCACCTCCCTAGTGCCTAGGAACTCCGGTGTTCGACTGGTGAAGAGTGTGAGAAATTTATTCATAGATCAATCATATAATAGATTAGAAATAGATCTCTAGATCATAGTAATAATAATCAATAATCGTACCTTAAAATCTCAAAGCAATCATTGATGATTGATGTTGCAATGTTCTATAGAATAAGAAATCAAGGTGAAGCAGATCTTTCTCTTATTCTCCTCTTTATGCCTTTCTCCTCAATGAGATGAGTTCCATCCTATGAACTAAAGATCTTAATGCCCTAAAATTTCTCTATAGACGTGTATTTATAGGAGTGGAGCGGGAACCTAGCTCAATTAGAAAATACTAATGGATCTATCCATCACAGAGTCTACTAGTCGGATCAGACCTACATCAATATCTGTTACATCATATAACTAAGATAATATGATCCAAATAATATGATCATAAGTAATTATGAACTCCTTAACTATTCGTTCAAATGACAATTTAGCCCGTATTTTCATGATAAATCAAAAATAAGAAATCGATCTATAATCAATGGAAGCTCATCTCATAAAAATTTTCAACATTTTCTCACTTGGACGACATTAATTAAGACCCCTCTTTTTTATTCAAGAAAATATATTTATTATATATAGTTTGAAAATGACTCCCAGGCTAAGTGCACCCCATGTGGCTATATATGCAAACGTCCTA
The DNA here is from genome assembly GCA_006176705.1 of Cocos nucifera. Lineage (NCBI taxonomy): Eukaryota > Viridiplantae > Streptophyta > Magnoliopsida > Arecales > Arecaceae > Cocos > Cocos nucifera. Next base: position 237,244 of record QRFJ01007919.1, on the reverse strand, counting down.
AATGAATAACATCTTTAGTCAAAATCCAGTCTGTTAAAATCACTAACATTGAATCACAGCAGTCTTCATACCATTTATTGATATAAGACTCCTCTATGGTTATAAATATTAGTAATCTTATCGACATGGATTCTAATGATGCAGTGCGTGTAGTGTAAACTTTGTACCTATGTGAATATACAAAGCTTATCATCAGTCCATTTTATGGTTTCAAATAAAACTTCTTTATGCTTTCCAATGAAAGTTACAATAATTTTAAGCTTATGTCATAATTTCATCATATGTCGTAAGATGAGTTCTTTATATCTCAAGACGAATCATGCTATCAACGATATCAATTACAATATAAATAATATCTTCCTACTTAAGTGGCATCTTTATGCTAAAGATTTTGATTTAAATAGCATTTATGCTTAAACAATACATTTATACTCAAGACTTTCATTTCTACAGCATTTACAATCACCCATATATACACAAATATAAATATAATATTTAATTATTAAAATAATAAAAAATAAAAGCTCTATGGCATCTATATGATGTCCAACAAAAAAAATAATGCTCTCACTAACCAAGTACATCAAAAGATTCTAATAAATCCATATTTTTAATATATTTAATAAATACAGTGAATCTAAGTAATTTGGTCAATGGATATGTTAGCATTACATTAATCTCCATATGTTTAATTACAAAATCTTTCTTTTAATCAAATTTTTGACTGTTAAATATTTTATCTCTATATAGATAGAGATGATGAAAACTTTTGTTATTTTTTGAAAACAAATATAGCTATACTATTATAATAGTAACTCTAAAGTGGTTTTAAGATAGAATCAATAAACATAAGTCCTAAGATTAAGTCCCTCAGTTAAACAGTATGAGTTGCAGCTTTTAATATGCCATAAACTCTACCAGCATAGTAAAAGATGCTACAAAAGTCTATTCTGAATCTTTTAAGAAATAGCTCCTTTGGTCATCATTTAAAATATAATAAAATTATATTTTGAATAATTCATGCAACCGGCAAATTAGAATCATAATATCTAATTATCTCAAGATGATCAAACTTTTAAAAGTTAGCATAAATTTGGTTATGATTTTCTATATATACCTTATAACCTTTTAGCTATGTTCCAAATGCTCCATATGCCGATTTATCATATATTTACGATATATACTTATGATATATACTATATTTGATTAGGCATAAATTTGTACATATATCAAACTACACAGTAGTTGAATGAGGCACATTTTTTATAGATTCTTTTCTATATCATTTTAAGGCACTGATTTCTTTTGAATTTATCTCTCTTGACCACATATATATTTTCAAGTTTATAATTATGCATGCCAAAAATATTCAGTATATAATTAAAGTAAGCTTTTTAAGATGGCCCTAATATATATCATAGACTATTCCTATAAATCTTAAACTAAGTATAACTAAAGCTTCTCCAAGATCCTTCATATCAAAGATCTTAGATAGTATAATTTGGTCTCATGCAATAATAGAGTCACTACTGGCAAATAAAATAGCATCAATATATAAGACAAAGTAGAGAAATTTGCTTCCACTAACCTCAAGATATATATATATATATTGATCCATTCTATTATTTATAAATTTTAGAGAATCTACGTGTCATCAAACTTAAAATATTAATTTCATGATGACCGTTAAAGACCATAGATATGTTTAGGAGTGAAAATAGGCCAGGCAACCTGTCAGGAGCCTATGGTCTGGCCTACTGTCGGCCTGACTTAGTCTGACCTATTTATCTAAATAAGGTAGGTATAGATTTTTAAAAAAACCTATTTAAATAAATAGGCCATGCCTAAAATTTCAAAGCTTAGCCTGAAAGCTTGCAGGTCAATCTGTATAAGAGTAGCATGTATTATGTTTGATAGACCTTTGAGCCTATGTTGAGGCCTTGAAGGCCTAGGCTTATTAGCCTATTTAAAGGTTTTAATGTTTATAGATTTTTAAATAGGCTTTCAGGTTAGACCAGAATTTTTTATTTTGCAAAATAGGCCAGGCCGAGCCTTATTTTAAGCCTGAACTAGTTCAACAGACCAGGCTTAGGCTAGTATTTTACAATACAGGCCTAGCCTATTTAAGCCAAAGCCTAGCTTGACCTAGCCTGTGTCCACCCCTAAATATGCCTCTTAGCTCAAAACAGCTTACTAGCAGCATGATTACACTAAAAGAATTCTTATAAGAGACTTGAAAAAAGTTTATTATAATTTATGCCTCTTTCAAAGCATCCTCATGTCACCAATCTGACATTAAAGAGCTTAATATTATCTTTAGAGTCATTCTTAATTTTAAATACCTACTTATACCTTATAGGCTCATATCCTTAAGATAATTCTGTCAGATCTTATACATCATTTTTAACCATAGACTATATTGCATCATATAGTTTCAAGCTATTTAGTTGACTAGAAATATACAATAGTTTGATCATATGAAATTAAATTAATCATATGGCTAATACGATAGTCATTCTTAATCAAATAGTTATTAAAAATGATAAATTTTTTTTTCTTTTATTTGATTTCTTTATTGGTACTTCATCAACTAACTATGAAGATACTATACTTGGTTCATAAATATAATGTTATTTTTTTATTATTCTTTTAGGATGAAATATAATATTTTCTTGAACAACTAAAATAAGAATAATTACATATTTTTTCGTTAATGTCATATCTCCAGTATGAGAGCATCTACAATCATCCATATCAAATTTTGAAAATTTGGCATAATTAGACTCAACAATCTTTATACTTCTATTAGGATAATAGAATCTCTATCCTTTAAAATTATCTGGATAGCCAATTAAATAATAAATAGTTTTAATCGAGATTTTTATTATCGAATTATACATTTTATACTTTGTAGGGCAGTTCCTAAACATAAAAAGATTAGTATTAGGCTTTTTACCAACTGACAATATAAAAAGATATCCTAAAAATTATATTACCTAGAACTTTATCCAAAATATTGATGGCAGTCTTTAGAGCCTTACCTTAGAGATATCAGGATGAATTATACCTTTTCAACTATACCATTTTACTCAAGGATTTTAAAAATCATGTATTAAAAACTACCACATACTTTTGTAAGTATTTAGCAAAAGATTTCACTTGTGTTGGTGTGAATGAGTTCTAAAAGTTTATTATTATATATGAACTCGTTGCTTTTAGTTTTAATAATTTTTTTCCCTTAAAACAATCAACACAAGATAAATATGCTAAAACTAATTGAAGATAGAATTATATTATCTATCAATCTTTAAATCATCTTTTTAGAAATGTGACTCAATTACTTATATATATCATAATGCAAAGCATTAGTCTTTAGCCAGCTGTCTTTTAAGGGACAACATAATTTATATATATATGATTTTAAACTGGCTAAATTGTATAAGAAGAGAATTAAAAGCTTAATAAGCAAGAAAAGTATTAGAGATAGATATATTAAATTATTAAGCTCACATACAATACTCTTTAGTTTCATAATGTAGGCCCTAATACCATCATGCCATCATATTGATTAATTTATTCATTAGCTATCTAGTCCCTATATTATCAAATTCTATATACCTTCTTAATAATGAGATCAATGAAAACTTACTTATAATAACCATTCTTAAGTATAACATCTACAATGATATTAAAAATAGACTTTTCTTGATCCCCAGGCTAAAATGGTTCATTCTTACCACCTTTCGAAGATAGTTTGTATTTTTGAGTACTCTCACTAATAATCTAAAATGGAGGATCATCACTCAATGTGACGTCCAAATTCCATCAAATATAATGCTAGCTCAATTTTTTTTCATATGTTATAGTTTATTCCAGTTTGAGTCTTAATGAGAGTATTAATGTTACTCAATATAAAGTATTAATTGCTAATCAATCTTTATGCAATTTATCTATAAATAAATATAAATAATATATACATGCTTAAGAATCTATATAAGCATTATTTTAATAAAAGCTCTTAGTGTAATGCCATAAATTTTATTTGGAAAGAAAATGATCCACATAAGGTGTCTCTCTCCAATATATAATATAATTCAATGCAAATATGCTAACTACTAAACAACCTTTATGCAACTAATCAATAGACAATATTGATAATTATTGGGGATAAACCCTGCTCCTGCCAAAGTCCAGTTCGATGCTCAGCCTAATGCAACCAGTAGCCGTAGAAGAGCTTCAGCACATGGGTCTTAGCCATACCCCTTCAGTCGGCCGAACTCCTCAGCGGCCGAGCTTCTTTGAATCCGTTCAGCCGGCCGAACTCCTCAGCGGCCGAGCTCTTGCAGACTCCCAGTAGCCGGGCTTTGGTCGAACTGCTTAGCGGTCGAGCTCCTTGGACTCCCAGCAATAGGACTTTAGCCAAACTGCTTAGCGGCCGAGCTCCTTGGACTCCCAACGGTCGGACTTTAGCGGAACTCCTCAGTGGCCGAGCTTCCTCTTCAGAAGTTCGAACTCCTTTAGGATCGATATATGTCGAAGTCCAATCAATGCCTGCTTTCTGAGAGCCATGGCTATTAAAGTTAGACGAACGGTCACCATCAATCTGCCATAGGTGACAGCGACCCACTACTAGGCAGCGACGGCTGTCACCATCAATCGATTGCAAATGGTGCTGCAGACAGCGCCCTCCCCCTGGGACTGACTTCGCCGAACCTCGAGCGACCCGCCACCACGTGGCTACAGCTGTCGCCATCAAGCTCCATCTATAAAAAGGACCCTCCTGATACGCTAACTCTAACATCTGATCTCTAAGCTCTAAGCTCTCCTCTTCTCTCTAAACTCTGCGAAAATCATTCTCGAGCACTCCAATCCCGTTGGCCAGAGCTGACTTGATCGTCGGAGGGTCCTACCGGAGCCACCCTCCCCCAGCTCTGGATGGGACTTCATTTTGTAGGTCTCCAGCAGCGACCTCATCCACCTCCGCTCTAGCTGATTCCGACGACGACCAGTTTCTACACTAATAGAATGGCGCTAGAGGAAGGGCATGAATCTCCGAGGTTTCCTTATTCTTAAAGGAGTGCTCGACGATGATTTCTCTCTTCCCTCTCCAGAGATCTCTCTTCTTTCTCACTAGAGTTCTTTTTCGAAGAGAAAATGCCTCCCAGGAGAGCTTCGACTCGACGATCGGCGGCCTACGCCTTAGGTCCATCTGCTCCCGTTTCAGCCCCGACAGTCCAGGTTCCACACAAAGCCACCACAGACGTAGAGCAGTTCAATCTATTGGTCGGGTTCGTGGCCCCGTTGAGATGATGCTGGCCGTGCGACAACCCCCGATGGAGACTTTATCAGCAAACCCGCCATGAGGATGCGAGGAATCGGCCTTAAGAAAGAGCATTCGGGCATACCAATCATCCTAAGGAAGGATAAATGGAGAGCAGAAGTTCTCCCACAGAAGTGGAACGAAATTCGACCGTGTCCACGACCTCCCCATGCAAGCGAGGTCGAATTTTCCTCGAAGCTCATCATCAAGGAAGCCCCGATAAAAGGGCATAAAGTTCTCCTGCGGAAGGTTTCGCGAGAAAGCGGAATGAAGTTCGGTGCAAGCAAGGCCGAACTCCCCCTCGAGCCCGTCATCGAGGAAGCCCTGACAGAGGGGCATGAACTTCTCCCACAGAAGGTTTCGCAAGGAGGTGGAACGAAGTTTGGCCGCATCCACGACCTCCCCATGCAAGCGAGGCCGAACTCCCCTCAAAGCTCATCATCAAGGAAGCCCCAACAAAGGGGCATGAAGTTCTCCTGCAGAAGATTTTGCGAGAAAGCGGAATGAACTTCGGCGCAAGCGAGGTCGAACACCCCCTCGAAGCTCATCATCGAAATGAAGTTCAGCAGTAGCAAGGTCGAACTCTCCCTCAAAGCTCATCATCGGAATGAGGTTTGGTGCAAATGAGGCCGAACTTCCGCTCGAGTATGTCACCAAGAAAACCCCCTACAAAGATTTCATAGGAGGTGAGATGAAGTTTGGCCGCACTCACGACCGCCCCAGGGCAAGCGAGGCCGAACTCCCCTCTCGAGTACGTGACTCCAAGGAAGCCCCGAGGTGCAAAAGGTCCAGGCATGCAAAGCCGACCCCCTTTTCGCAGGTTTCGCAAAGAAGGAGTTCTTCCACGGAATGAAGTTTGACCACATCCACGATCTCCCCAGTGCAAGCAAGGCCCGAATTTTTCGAGCTCGCCACCAAGGAAGCTCCGACAGAAGGGTGCGAAGAAGTCCTCCTAAAAGGTTCCGCGACTGCGCCCCCCGCAACGCTCCTCGAACTCAAATTCTCATGGAAGTTAAGAACCGGCTACCAAGACCAGAAGGATTACGACCTCCTCCAGGCATGTGCGATCGAAGCAAGTAATGCTTCGACCATTGCGACCATGGTCACGATACTGACGAATACATTCAGCTCCGAGATGAAATTGAAGAGCTCATCGAAAAGGGACGGCTAGATAAATTCCTTCGACGCTAGCCTGAAGTAGGAGAAGATCGGCCAAGGGTGCTGTCATAGCTAGAAAGGACAAGAAGGTCGGCCGCCTCACGGCGTCATCAACATTACCCTTACCCTTGGGAGGAGCTTGGTGCATCGGCGATCCATCATCTCCCAGTGTCAAAGCCAAGAGAAGCATGCTCCAAATTGAGGAGGCCAGCATGAGATAGAGGAGGTCGTCCGATCCAGGACTTACTGTCGGAGAGAACTCGGAGGAACAACGCCCCCACGACCCTGAAATGGAAATGTGCTGCGAGTAACTTCCCCTCGGTAAAATTCTCCCCCAATAAATAATATTGTTTCTGGATGCAAAAACTATGTGATGATAAGAAAGAAGCAGTCAATAGTTGCTATATTAGGAACAGGAGGAAAACCTCATCCTAACACGAGCAGGTCAAAGACCTTCAACCTCAGTCAAAGATAAGATCTCTTCCGAGCGAAGGCCTCATTCACAAAGGATGAGACGGAAGGAGAGGCGCGAACGATGGTCCGTATGTGCCTCCACAGTCCGTTAGAAATAGGAGGAGAACCTCGTCCTAATGCGAGCAAAGTTGAAGGCTTCGTTCACCTTAGACGAGATGGGAGGAGATGGAGGACGACGGTCCGAATGTGCCCCCACAGCCCGTTAGGAATAGAAAGAGAACCTCGTCCTTAACGCGAGCAAAGTCGAAGGCCTCGTTCATCTTAGACGAGATGAAAGGAGAGGCACGGACGATGGTCCGTATGTACCCCCATAGCCCGTTAGGAACAAGAGGAGAACCTCATCCTAATGCGAGCAAAGTCGAAGGCCTTGTTCACCTTAGATGAGATGGAAGGAGAGGCACAGACGACGGTCCGTATGTGCCCCCACAGTCCGTTAGGAATAGGAGGAGAACCTCGTCCTAACACGAGTAAAGTTGAAGACCTCGTTCACCTTAGACGAGATGAAAGGAGGCGGACGATGGTTCGAATGTGCCCCCACAGTCCGTTAGGAACAGGAGGAGAACCTCGTCCTAACGCGAGCGCCCGCATCAACCTCGATCGTAAGAAACAAGATCTCCCCCGAGGGTCTGGCAACCTCGGCCCGAGCGACTGGGACAACCTTGGCCAGAGATGAGCTCTCTCCAGAGCGATCGAGACAACCTCGACCAGAGAAAAGATCGCTCCCGAGAAGCGACCTCGACTAGAGATAAGATCTCTTCCGAGCGATAATCTCGGCTAGAGATAAGATCTCCCCCGAGCGACAACCTCGGTCAGAGATAAGATCTCTCCCGAGAAGCAACCTCGATCAGAGATAAGATCTCTCCCGAGCGACAATCTCGGCTAGAGATAAGATCTCTCCCAAGCGACAACCTCGACCAGAGATAAGATCTCTCCCTAGAAGCAACCTCGACCAGAGATAAGATCTCTTCCGAGCGACAACCTCGATCAAAGATAAGATCTCTCCCGAGCAACAGCCTCGACTAGAGAAAAGATCTCTTCCGAGAAGCAAACCTCGGCTAGAGATAAGATCTCTCCCGAGAAGCAATCTCGACCAGAGATAAGATCTCTCCCGAGCGACAAACCTCGATCAGAGATAAGATCTTTCCCGAGAGATAACCTCGGCTAGAGATAAGATCTCTCCCGAGAAGCAACCTCGATCAGAAGCAACCTCGGTCAGAGATAAGATCTCTCCAGAGCGACAACCTCGGCAAAGATAAGATCTCTTTCGAGCGACAACCTCGGCTAGAGATAAGATCTCTTCCGAGAAGTAACCTCGGCCAGAGATAAAATCTCTTCTGAGCAACAACCTTGATCATAGATAAGATCTCTCCCGAGCGACAACCTCGGTGAGAGATAAGATCTCTCCTAAGTAGCAACCTCGGCCAAAGATAAGATCTCTTCCGAGCGACAACCTCGATCAGAGATAAGATCTCTCTCGAAAAGCAACCTCGATCAAAGATAAGATCTCTCTCAAGCAACAACCTCGATCAGAGATAAGATCTCTCCCGAGAAGCAACCTCGCAACCTCGATCGAAGATAAGATCTCTTTCGAGCAACAACCTCGGCCACCGTGACAACCTCGGCCAGAGATAAGATCTCTTCCGAGAAGAGATCTCTCCCGAGTGCCCGTATTGACCTCGACTATAGGAGAGGAGATCTCCTCCGAGTTAGCCTCGACTGTAGGAGACAATGTCGCCCCCGATGAGCTCAACCTCCGACCTCAATCGCAGGAGACGAGGCCTACCTCAACCTCGGTTGGAGATGGAATCTTCCTCGGGCTTCAACATCGACATCAACTTTAGCGGAAGATGAGATCTCCCCCGAGCTTCGACCTAAATCAGCACGAAGCTCAGAAGAGAACTTCGGCAATCGCCTTTTCTGCACTCTCTTTCTTCGAGTTTCGAACTCAAGAGTGGGGGGGCTATTATTGGGGATAAACTCCGCTCCTATCAAAGTTCAGTTCGATGCTCAGCCTAATGCAACCAGTAGCCGCGGAAGAGCTTCAGCAGACGGATCTTAGCCGTACCCCTTCAGTCGATCGAACTCCTCAGCGATCGAGCTCCTTCGAATCCATTCAGTCGACCAAACTCCTCAACGGTCGAGCTCCTTCAAATCCATTCAGTTGGTCGAACTCCTTAGCGGCCAAGCTCCTACAGACTCCCAATAGTCGGGCTTTGGCCGAACTGCTTAGCGGTCGAGCTCCTTGGACTCCCAGCAGTCGGACTTTAGCCAAACTACTTAGCGGTCGAACTTCTTGAACTCCCAGCAGTCAAGCTCCTTAGACTCTCAGCGGTCGGGCTTTAGTCAAACTCCTTAGTGACCGAGCTTCCTCTTCGAAAGTCCGAACTTCTTTGGGATCAATATATGCCGAAGTCCAATCAATGCCTGCTTTCTGAGAGTCATGGCTATTAAAGTTGGACGAACGGTCACCATCAATCTACCATAGGTGACAGCGATCCACTACCAGGCGATGATGGCTGTCACCATCAATCCATTGTAGGCGGCGCTGCAGACAGCGCCCTCCCCCTGGGACTCACTTTGTCGAACCTTGAGCAGCCCGTCACCACGCAACTACGGCTGTCACCATCAAGCTTCGCCTATAAAAAGGACCCTCCTGATATGCTAACTCTAACCTCTGATCTCTAAGCTTTAAGCTCTCCTCTTCTCTCTAAGCTCTGCGAAAATCATTCTCGAGCACTCTATTCCTGTTGGCCAGAGCTAACTTGATCGTCGGAGGGTCCTACCGGAGCTACCCCCACCGACTTCGGATGGAATTTTATTTTGCAGGTCTTCGACGGCGATCTCGTCCACCTCTGCTCCAGCTGATTCCGACGACGACCAGTTTCTACACCAACAATAATATATATATATGCTTAAAAATATTTATAAATATTATTTTAATAAGAGCTCTTGGTGTAATGTCATAAACATTTTTTAAAAAAAAATGACCCACATAAGATATCTCTCCAATATCTAGTGGAATCAACCTAGCAAAGTATCATCAGCTTATAGAAGTCCATCTACTCTGATAGAATGAAGTTCTAGACCATCCACCTTACTAGTTACAAAATATTTTATTTCAAAATTATAACATATAATAAGCTTTCTTTAGGAAGATGATTATATGCAATAATTTCACAAAGCTTCTCAATCCCTCTTAAATATTATACAGAATACTCTTGCAAATATCAATGAATGGGCCACTTTGGTAGTCACCATTCAATGAAATCTACAAGTCTTTAATTAGGGATTAATCGATCGTACCCATAAATCCATTTATTCAAATTAATACACTAATAGCAAATAATTAATCAAAGATTAATATATCAGATCTCATAAAATACTGAATAGAAAAATCTTGCAAATTTCAATAAATAAGCCACTTTGGTGCTACCATCCATTAAAACTTACAATTCTCTAAATTATGAATCAATGAGTCATGCTCATAAATATATTCATTCATCTTGATATATTAATATCAAGTAATTTATTAAAATTTAACATGTCTAATCCCTTTAAATACCAAAATAGAGGGATCCTGTAGGTCCTAATGAATGGATCACTTTGGTGGTCACCATATATTAAAACTTACAACCCTCTAAATTAGAGATCAACTCATAAAATATATCATTATTCAAATCAAATATAAAAGTATAAAATTTGTAATGACATATTTAAAGATCGTCATACAATTAAACTATATCGTAAAGATCATAACATAATTATTAAATTATAATTATATAATAAACTTCAGAACATGGACTAAACAATAATACAAGTACTTCAATTTATAATGAAGTCTTAACTTAGTGGCTAAAAGTTAATTTTCTGAGGACTATTAGTAGAAATAAATCTTTTTTAGGGACCAAAATAAAATTTTTGAAGTACTATTATGAAATAATAAATCTTATTAAGGGCTAAACAGTAATACAAAGTCTTTATATAATAAAATCTCATTTTAGGGATTAAAATGTAATTTTTTTGGGACTGCTTTTAGATATATAGTTTTCTAGGGGCTTAATTGCAAAATTTGCTATATAATTTACATTAGTAAATTGGGTCTGGATTTCAGGTTGAAACCTAAAACCCATTCATTCCTTCTTCCTCCTCGCAATAATCACGTGAAAAGAGGACCAAACTAGCACCTTTTTCATCTAATTCTGATCCGACAGCCGTCAAAAAAAGGCCAACCGACAGACCGCCATCGTCTCCCCTCCACCGGCCACCCATATCCACCGATAATTAAGAGGATAACCCCTGGTGATCGGGAGATCTGACGGTTTCTCTCCCCACCTTTTTCTTTTGTTTGACCGATAGTCACCGAAGCCTTCAATCGAAGGCTCGACACCCCCCATCCCCTCCGGGCCATACGCCATCATTTGTCGGTGACTAAGAGAGAGGAACTGCCCAGTGACCTGAGGAGGAGAAGGGGATGGTCAGTCCTCTTCTTTCATCTTTATGATTTTTGTTTTTTTATTTTGGAACTTCTTGAAATTGAGTAGAAGTGAGAGATTGGGCTGGCGTGCGGCACCACCATCCAGTAGGATCGTTGCCGGCCTGTGCCCATCAACCACCTGCGATCACGACATGAGAGGAGGAGGAGGGCACGGTAGTGGGAAGCACCACCCTTCTCAACTCTTTATTTATTTGTTATTTTGATCTTTTATTTAGTTAGACCTTTGAATCCGGATGGAGATAGCCGGCCCCTTGATTGCCTACTCGTCTCGATCGGTGCCGCCTGCCAGACGATCGCTTGTAATCAGACCATGAGAGGAAGAGGGCATAGTGAACAACTGTTGGTCCTTTACTTTTTTTTTTGATTGATTGTCTTCAATTAGATTAATTTTTTATTTTGATTATAATTCCTTGCATGATATCAATTGTGAGAAATTTATTCATAGATCAATCATATAATAGATTAGAAATAGATATCTAGGTCATATTAATAATAATCAACAATCATATCTTGAAATCCTAAAGTAGCCATTGATGATCGCTATTGTAACGTCTTGTCGAACAAGAAATCAAGGCAAGACAGATCTTCCTCTTCTCCTCTTTGTGCCCATCTCTTTAATGGGATGAGTTCCACCCTATGAACTAGAGATCTTAATGTCCTAAGGTTTCTCTACAAGCGTGCATTTATAGAAGTGGAGCAAGGACCCCGCTTAATTAGAAAATCCTAATAGATCCATCCATCATAGAGTCCACTAGTCAGGTCAAGCCTACATTGATATCTACTACATCACATGACTA